>QVOA01005546.1:0-162290 GCA_014825685.1 Pseudomyrmex cubaensis | reverse complement strand
CTTTATATTATATATATATATGTGTATATATATATATACATATATATATATATATATATATATATACACACACACACATATATATATATATATATACATACATACAATACACACACACACATACATAAATATATATATATATATATACATATATATATGTATGTATGTTTCTGAAATACTGATTTTTTTTCTAGACTCAGGGCGGTTGCCTTTCTCGGATCGCGTGTCACAACTTTCTTCCGTATCACACACACAGCCTATTGCGTATTTAAGAATACCTCACGCTCTCGCGAAACCTGAAGAAAAAGAGCGCAACCCTCTTTAAATCTCTTTTGACATTTTTAATAATTAACTTTATATATTTTATCATACAGACATATAAAATATAACAAAAAGTAAACAAATATTAACGTAAAATTGACGAGATAAGGGCGACAAACGAAGAAAGCACAAGAAATGAAGCGAAACGCGAAATGAAGGAATGAAGGGACACGTTGCGCAAATGCAAAAGCGAAAAAAAAGCACGCCTCATCATCATTATTATCATTTGTGCGACAATTTGCGCAAGCAAAAAATCACATGAAGCAAAAACGAACCGAGAAAGAGAGAGCTTTTTCAAATATGAAAGAACGGTTCTTTTTTTTTTCTGAGATCGAGTTTGTGGGCTGAGAACTAAACGCAACTGCGTCCAAACGCGAGATGTCGGTGTTCACTGAATGAATCATCGTCCGATGAACGAGAGTTATACATCCAAAAAGCGCGAATGACTAATAATAAAAAAAAAAAAAAAACAAATAAACTTTCAGTCTAGAAAGGAGACGCTCCACACGAGGAAAACTCGCCTATTCAGACTTCGCGGGTCGCAGCTACGCTTGCTTTTGTTCTTTAAAGTAATTAAGTAGATACGTAAGTAATTAAAGAAATCCGGATCACGCACGTTCGAGTGTTGCTTCTCTTGATCCCCGACAATTGGACGACGCTGCGCGAGTATCACGATTGTGCGACTTTTGAAGTAAGTCTTTTTTTTTTTTTTTTTTTTTCTTTTTTTTTCAATTAAAAACGCGTAGTAGCACAAGCCGTGCTGTGTTCGTAATCCTCGAACTTATGCGCAAACTTATGTTGCTTCGGTGTCGTTTTGTTACGATAAAATACGCGCGTGCGTCAAGAGTTGTTTAACGTGTGTGTACGCGGTGTGTGATTATATTATATATCTATATATATAAATTTTCTTTTAAATAATTCATATATACGCATATATTAGATACTTTTGAACGTTCTCACTCATTATCCAATCACTATATCCTTCGTCGTCTATCTAAACCCGATATCTCTCGAACAAGTCGCGAAAATCAACAAGACAAAAGAAGGAAGGAGGGGGAAGAAATACTTATCGATTTAGAGCGAACGCAAAACGGATACGAGGCTGTGAGAGAAACAAGAAAAACAATCCTTTCCTTCGTTTTATAAAAAAAAAAAAAAAAAAAAAAAAAAAAAAAAAAAAAAAAACGAGTGAAACAATCTTGTTGAAAAGAAAACAAATCGTCGCTTATTCTAACAGTTATAAAAACCCCGATATTGCTTGTCACATATATATATGCGTAAACAAAACCTACAAATATTTCAAATATATTCATATATAAATATACTATATATGAATTTACCAATATAATGACAATATTAATAATTAATAATAATAATCTTTTTATGCAATAAAAGTTATAATAAAACTCAGTATAATAATAATAATAATAATAATGCAATCCAGTTTTGTATATATATACCTATTCAATAAAATATAATTGTATAGTAAATAGAATTAAATCAAGCAACAACGATTATCTAGACATTCTAAATATTTGTTTTCTCTCTCTCTCTCTCTCTCTCTCTCTTGCTCGCTCTTTTTTCTCTCTTCTCTCTTTCTCTCTACATATATATATATGTTCATATATCTATATACGCATCGATATATTCCTATAATTATCTCTTTTTTTAATTTATTACTCTGTAATCTACTATAAGTCATATATAATCTTCCTTATGTTTAATTATTATACTTGAAGATATGTATCGTCGTGTATAAGTGTCTCTATATATATATATATGTGCTCTCTCCTCTCTTTCTTATCTTTTTCTTTTCATAGCTTTAACAATAGAGAATTTTGCTCTATTCCCTTACTAAGAAATCTTTAACTTCGCGAGAGTGAATAAAGAGTTGCTGCGGATCGAAGCCGAGAGGGGTCGAGACAGAATGTTTCTTTGCGCGTTACCCGGGTATAATTTCGTCTCGCGATACACGATACATAATAAACTCTCGTTCTCGTTTTTTTTCCATCGTCTATAGATCAAAACCTTTCCACTGTCGTTATCGGACCGTGTGCTTAATTTGCGTTCATCTCGCGTTTCTTTTCATATCACGGTTCTCTATTCGATAATACACCCGTCACTTCCACATCGCCAAACAGTTTCCACGTCTCTCTCCCTTCCCGCGAAAAATTGTATTGTATTTACGCGCGGTGATATATGTACTTCGCGTGTCATACGCATCCAGAACGTCTTTACAGCGTACGCCGTGTGTGTATACATTTTGTGTGGGTGTGTGCACGTGTGTACTAGTCGCATCTCGTGCGCGTGTATGTCTGACGTGTATGTGAACGCTAATAGCGTGTCCGCGTTTTATAGTAATCTCCTCACTACGTCTTCGCGTTTAGTACTCTTTTTTTTTCTTTATTTCACGATTAAGAAAATGGCAGTTATCGGTCACAGCCAATGGCTATATAATATTAAAAAGTTTACACTTTAATATTTTACAATTATTAAATATTATACGTCACGACAACCCCCTTCTTTTCCTTTTTTTTTTTTTTTTTTTTTAATTACTGATGTGTCTTCGCGCGAAAGTGCGTGCTGGCGAGACAGCACTGTCCGCGAATGCCCCTCTGCGACGTGCAAGTACGAATTCGTGGAACATGTGCGTACGTACGTGACATACGCGAGAAGAGGTGAAAACTGCTCACGAGAAGGGAGAGAGGAGTCCCGAGGAGCTTTCGTTCCGCGAGAGATCTCTCTCCTTTTACTATCGTTTAACAGTCTCGTAATCGCGACGATCACTCCGACTACGTTTATCATCCACGACGCTAAAAACTATCGCCTTGTCGCAAGTTTATTATCACTTATTGGCCGCACTACGCGCACTCGAGTTTTGATTAACGTATGGCACTATGTAAAATTACGTGTCTATATGTCCTGGTTTTTTTTCGTGCGGCGTCAAAAATGACGAACAGCTGTGGAGTGACGGTTTCTCGCGTGGGATATCTTCAACGCGAGTCGAGCGTGTTTTTCTTTTCTTTTTCTTCGAGTAGAGAACAAATTCCGAGACGCTGAACACTGCGTTATGAACGCGTTTCATTGTCGAGCATCGAGTATCAAACTTCGCGAAAGGGGACGCGAACAACGTGTACGACGACATCGATGACGACGACGACGACGACGATGCGATGTCGGAACCTCGGCCAAAGTGAAGGATGTCCAAATTCACGTTACTCTCTCGTGTGCGTGTGGATCTCAAGATAAAGCAATGGTAATTATCAGCGGAATTGTCCCAAAGTCTAGCGGAGGTTCTTTTTTTTTTTTTTTTTTTTTTTTTGTTCCCTGACGCGCGACTTGCACAGTAACATTTTATTTTTTAACGCCTTAAACCACTTTAAATCCGAACTTTTGCCCGCCGTTTCCGCGCCCCGCGTGTGCTCTTTGAAACAAAACGATGGGGGTTCAAAAACGCGCGAGGCCTGTAAGGAAGACTGACTTGAAAACGACGCGTGTTCTCTCGAGAAAATCTCAAACTCCCGGCGCGCGCAATACGAAATACTTAAACTTCGATCCGTCAAAAATTCGATTGTCCGAAAGCGCGCCGTACCACGTTATCAATTTTTTATTTTTTATCATATGCGCGATATTATTACGCTCTCGATGTTTTCTTAAATTTAATTTGTTCCTAGAAGCACCACTAATAAACAATAATTATTAGAGCAAGACTGAATTTCGCCGCGCGATTTATTTTAATTTTTTCTCTCTTTGGAAAATCTCGAACGTGTCGATGCCTCGTACCGCGTCTTGATATCTCGAACACTCGTTGGGAGGGGGACTTCACTCTTACGATCAGTCACATTTCGCTCACAATTGTCTCGTGTCAAAAAAAAAAATAAAAAAAAAGAAAAAAAATAAAACTCTCTTGACTTGTCTTACCCCCTCTCTCACTTCAATTTCTTCGCTCGCACACGCGCTGTTCTTCCGTTCCGAGTTCTGGCAACCACCCTATCACCGTCTCACGCACACACACATACACACATATTTCTCTCTTTCTCTATTAACCTACTGTCGTTCCCTTCGCTACACATACATTTAGTCTATTTTTTAAAGTTCAAATTTTTTTCGTTTTCACGTTTGCGGAAAAGTTCTCATGTTTTCCTCCTTTTTTCGTGCGCGCGCGCGCGCACAGAGAACTACTGCTCGCTGTGTGGTTAATAGCTATTATGCAATTGTTTGCAGATAATATCAGCCACCTTGCACGCACACACATTCTCTATTTCTCTTGCAATTATACTTTCTAATTTAAATATGTTAAATATATTATTGTAATATATCTTTCTTTTTGCGTTAACTCAATGGGGCTCACCTCAAAATACATGCGTATTCATCTTCTTCGTCCCCTCGTTTCTTTTTTCTTTCTTTAATAGTCCTTTCCTCCTCTCTTCACCTTGTGAATCTCGCGCGCGCGCGCGAGATCCAGAACGTTATTATCAGACTTATCAATATAGCGAAGTTAATGACAGATTATCTGGGCACAAACTACATTACGTACACACCGGCACGCCGGCCGTTTTGCATCTCTTCACGGCGGCATGTTATTTCTCGGAACATAGAGATGCTAAAAAGAGAATACTTATTATAAATATATTTTATATATTGTATATATATATAATAATATAATATATATATATATGTGTGTGTGTGTGTCATGTCACATCACTCTGTACTTTTTTTTCCGTATGCTTTTTTTTCTTTCTTTATACTTAACATAGAAAAAATATAGAATTTACTTTACCTTGAACTTAAATATAATAAACTTCTTTCTCTTTTTCTCTTCGATTATTATAATATATAAATATATGATTTTGTTATGCAGTCGTGTGTTTTGTCATTACGTGTGTTTCTCTCTTGCTTATTATGTATGAGAGTGTGTGTATGTGTGTAGTGTATGTCTTATACTTGTCGTCGCACGTTCGTGAAACATGTTTGCGTGTTGATGTCTCGATATACGATATAACAGAGAATAACATACAAATATCATTCGCGCACCCTCCGTGCGTACGCGAGTCTATTTTTAGCGTGCGTTTGTGATCGTGCGAAATAAGTGCGTGAGTATAAGTGCGTGTCTTCGTATGTCATGTGTATTGTACGTGTGTGAATGTAAAGAATACTCCAGAACAAAAGGATCGCGCGGTGTGTATATATGTGTGTGTGTGTGTGTGTATATATACATATGTATATACATACACACACATATATGTATACATACATACGTACACGTGTATGTATATACGCACATACATATGTTATATATAGTATGTGAAAAAGGCTGGAGGAACTACAGTAGAGAAAACCCCGAAACAAGCTCACTGAGATAGTATTCTCTTTTTCTTTTTGTCGCGCGCGCGATAAAACTTATAAAATATAAACCTAACAAACTAAAAGCTTACACACAAGTCTCCTATTCAGAAAGATCGAAAAAATATTATCTCTCTCACCCTTCATCACGCGATAGGCGAGATTCATATAGATATAATATAATATATATTTATATATATAATATATATGTGTTATATGTATATATTATATAATATATACCCCCTCGACTTATTCGGAGCTGCGACTTGAGCATATATTCGTTTAAAAAAATGGCAACGATTGACAAGAACTTTTTTCGATAATAAAAAAATAAAAATGCAGGCAACGACAAAGGACGACAGACTGAGTGATCAAAAAGAAGGAAGAAAAAGAGGAGAGGAAGAATGGAGTTATTACAGTGATTACCGAGAAGGAGAATGGAATAAATTCAATAGCGAAAAGAAGGAAAAGAAAAACGGAAATGCGCGAAGGAATTTCATTTTCCTTAACGCGCTGGGTAAACGATTTTAAGCTATATCGCGTTTGCTGTTTCCGCGTGCGAACAAATTTGCGTTGCGCGCGCGCGTTAGAGGCCCCACGGTGTAACGCGCGAGGCCCCGTTTGATTAGCTTCTTTCCCCTTTGTCTTTCTTCGAAACGAGAGTATTACACGTAAACGAATCGTAGGGACACGTACCGAGCTCCCTCTCTCTCTCTTTCTCAAAGCGCAAACGTCGCAATTTTTGCGCTCTCGTGTCTAGCGAGGCGATCCGAGAAAATCGAAAGCACGATGATCATCCGTGAGAACAGAGGAGGGAGGACGATGTATTCCGCTTGTCTTCGAAAACTAATTAGAGATGTGCGCGCTCTCGTCCTACCTTCCAGCGGTCCCAGAGAGGAAGCGGTACAATGTATATGTATATATATATTTATATATATATATATATAGAATTAAATGGATGTATATAAGCGATAACGTAGTTTCGCTATAGTACATCCATGCAATACGGTCAAATGCATTAATGGTGTCCGATACATTCGAAAAAAAGCGGCTCCTCGAATGAATACTCAAAGTACATATCTTCCCGTTCTTTAATTAATTGCATGGAACTTCGTGTGTATAACGCAAATAATAAAAGGAATCGGTAAATTCGCGTACCACAAACGAATATGTACGAGTGTGGCAGACCCCATTAATGCATCATCTCTCATTATATATACATATATATTAAAGCAAGGTAATAACAGCGACAACGTGGTTACGTCTCTCCAACGAAAAAAGACATTACGTATGCATCATCGATCCCTACGTGAAAAACAAGATATTTTACGCGAGTTTTGAAGCAATCCGCAGGATTCCTTGAAACTCGATAAAACCGTATTACAACCGACGCATCGACTAACGTTTCTTTTTTTTTTTTTCTTTTTTTTCTTTTTTTTTGCGCTCGATCTTTTCAAGACTGAGAGCGGACGCACGGCCCCTCGATTTACAAGTTGTGTGCTCTATTCTCGTTTATATTTAATATTCTATCCGCGTATCTTCTTTTCCATTTTTACCGTAACAAATTTTGACCAATTACTTTTCTCATCTCTTCTCTCTTTTCCTTTTCTTCTCAATGGCGTTATACGGCCCATGACCACCCGTCGTCCCGCGTTGGCGAAATGCGCGAAAAATACAAAATCTAAATCTCGCCGATATAACTCGTAACATCTAGGCAAAGTCTTTTTTACGCACACATTTTTGCACAATCTCGCATTCGCTCAGACTCTTCCGCGAACACACAAAATATATATATATATATTATATGTATATAATTATATATATAATTATTCGTTAGTTTAACTACTATGTCACTTAATGTAGAGATATTATTTTTACGGTAATACTAATAACGAGGAAAGTCGGGTGGAACAAACGCGCCGTTCGTTACATACGCATCGATATATACGCAATTTCGTGAAGAAATCGAGGAACCTGTGTGTGACCCTCTCTCATCTTTCTTTTTTTTTCTTTTTTTCACGTGCAGGATGCTGTGCGAGATCATTTGTCAGTGTGTTACCCAAGTGTGACTGTGTACGTGTGTACGTGAGTGGATAATTCTCGGTTAATCTTCACTGTGTCGCACTTGTGATGACCGCAAGCTCGCAGGTTCGTCGAGTTTTGTTAATTGTACACACACTCCGGCAACGGCAAAAACCCCCATTTTCCGAATCGTTGTTGAGAAAAGAACTTAACATTTTCTACGCGCGTTCCGAACGCTGAGATCAAAAGAAATATCGTATGTGTTTCTTTCGGGGGGTTTGAAAAGAAAACAAAAAGAAACAGAGGAATATTCAAACGCGAGATTTGCGAAAAATCGTAACTTGGTGCTCAAGTGCGCGATCGCCAAGGCGATCTCTCTCTTCCTCTCGTTTTTTTTTTGTCTAGCCCTTTTGGCACAAAATCAAACGTCGCAGGTTAGACAAATATAAAACGTTGGACTCGTATCTCTCGATGCCGATTAAAATTGATACTGACAAAGATACGAGAGCATGCTTTGAGACCGAATGTAATTAGGTGTATATTTAGGCTCAAAAGCGATCAAGAAATTCAAAGTAGTATCTTTGAAAATGTGTTTTGAAAACAATGTTCTCAGTCAAAAAATACGCTAAAACATAGAATTAAAAAAATCGAGAAAGATGTATCATCCAACATGCTAAACAACAAGCAGCCTCCGTTCCCCAACAAACGTTCGACCCAAGAGATTTCAGGAACGAGCAGAGAATTTAAAAATAAAAATAAAAAAAAAAACATATGCAATAAAACACGATGTTAAGAAATACAGTTTAAAAAGTTGTTAGCGGAGGTCGTACGGTGGTCCGCAACCAGATCGATCCATTTGCGGACTTCGACCTCCGCGTGAAAAAAAAAATGGAAACCAGAGTAGCGTCTTGGTGTGTGATCATCGTCTCGCTACTTAACGATATATCAGTCGCAGAAATATCGAAGCGTCGATCTTTTGCGGGCAATAAAGAGGCTCTTTCTCGCTTGTATCAAAAATCTCGAACGTATGACATCCAAAAGTATTCGGTAATACTTCCGTCTCTATCATACGTCGAAGCTTATTATCAGAGTACTCGACGAGCCGCGAGCGCGATCTATGCAAGCGTCAAAGGACAGGGGATAAGCGAGTGGCGCATACGGAGTAGCGGGGGAGCGATGACGATAACGGTGGGTAAGTGTTTCCATCTCTGTCTCTGTCTCTCTCTCTTTAAATATATATCTCATAGAACTTAAAAGCTGGCTTCGTTGTATCCGGTCAGCGGGAACTCGACGGACTCGATGACAAGCGATCGACGGAGCGGACCGATTGATCGAGGCGAATCCCCGTCGCGTAAAAGAGATTATTGGCAGCCGTGGAATTGAGATATTGTGCGCATTCGGTCCTCTGACGACAACAGCATCACATCGGCATAGGATAATGGCGACAACCACGACGATGACGATGGCGACGATGATGATGATGATGACAACGGCGGCGGTGGCGGCGGCGGCGGCGGCGGCGGAGGCGACAGTGACGACAGCGAAGTGAAAGACCAGTGACTCCGGGAACGCCGAGATAGGATCATCCCGCGAGCCATCCGTTGCTGTCGCGTTTGTGGCTGGTGCTGGTCTCGATTGTCCACCGCGCCTGATGAACGGTAGAAGATAAGTTGTTGGATCAGCCGCTGCGTATATTGGGTGTCGCGACATGGGTGGCTCGATGGAGTACTTTTTAGGAGAAGATACGGAGCACCTGGAGCACACGCCTGGAGCAGAGCGGGCAGCTCGGGTCCTGGCTCTCGCAGACCCGAGTGCCGCAGTCCATGCAGAAGTGATTGTGTCCACAGGGCACCAATGCCGCTGTGACCTCTTTGTCACCGCATACGACGCATTCCCGCCGCGCTCCGAGGAGCGAGTCCGTAGGTGATGCTGGGCTCGCTGTCGCCGGCGGTGAGGGTCTCGATGGTAGCGGGACGCTGGGAAACGACCAGATCGACGACGCCGACGCCGGCTGCGACTCGAACGACGGCGACTCTCCCAGACCTTCGTCTCTCTCCAATCCACCGGCCCCCCAAATCGCGACAATGTCGTTCAGTCCGATAGCGCCGGAACTGCTGGACGAGCTGCTGCAGCTGCCGCTGCCGCTGCTGGAGAACGCACCGTTGGCCGAACTGCTAGAGCTGTTCGATCCTTGTTGATCGATACCTTGAGAAATCCCGAGCACCGAGCTGAGCCCGCCGCGACACAACTGGCCCAGAAGATCGGTATCATCGACGCCGGCAGCTGTGCCGGTGCGCAAGGTAATGTGCGCTTGTATCTCCTCTCTAGCCGCTTCAACGCTGTCCGGTAGACCGGTCACTTCAAAAACAGGCTCCTTGTCGCGACTCGGCGTCACAATGTAAGTGTGCGTTTGATGCTGGATTCGCTTGATGGTCGCGCCCTTGGGTCCTACAACCAAACCGACTACTCTATAGGGCACTCGCACCTGAATCGTAACATGTCCGGGCACCGTCGCCGGTGGCCCCGGTGGCGCACCTAGAAGTGCGCCGAGCGAGCTCTTGCGCGACGCGCGTATCTGTGAGAAGTGTTCAGCTGCAGAGAGAATCTCGCGCTTCGCACGAGCCACATCTTCTTTGCGGCCGGTGACGACGAACACCGGTTCTTCACCTCGCACTGGAGTCTTGATGTAAGTGTTCGTCTTCGCTCGTAGTGCTTTTATCTTACAACCTGCAATCAAACAAAAACAAAAACATCGATAAACTCGTGCATAATCTGGATTATATATAAAAACTTAAATGTCTCAACAAATAACCATCTTATAACCTTTTACGTAAATTTTAATAAATGTTTAATATTATAATATCAAAGAGAGATAGATTACATGGTTACGTTATTGCGCGCATTTATACTAGGTTTTATTTCGCGATACAAAGCCGCCCACACGTAATGAGCTTCGGAAAAGTAGCAGCGCGTCAGTGACGCAATTGTTTGCATATCGCAAAGCGAGATGCGCATAGCGGGATGAGAAGAGCGGAAAAGGAAGAGAGAGAAAGAGAGAGAGAGAGAGAAGCGCGTGCGTTGTAGTAGGATGTGCCGCGCGATGCGAAAGAGCGGCGACGTAGCGCGCGGAAAGAGAGAGAAAAAGAGAGAAAGAGCAGGGTGCAGGAAACTGGAAGGAAGGAGGTCCCGACCCGGTCTGGTCCTCGGTCTCGCAGACTCTTTGGCCTTGAGCCAGCGCAATGCTAGCAATGCAGGTGAACCACTCCTCTTTCTCTCTCCTTTCGTTTTTGCCTCTCTCTTTCTCTCTCCCTCCGTTTGCGCTCCTCGCATCTCCTTTTCGTGCGCGTCCTGAGAATCTTGCGTTCTCCCTGTCCTTCTCTCCTTCTTTCCCCTCCCCCGGGCCTTCCTTTCATTCAGTTCACTCTCTCCTTCATCGCGATGGAAGGAGAGAAAACGATGCGCGTTGCATCGCATACCAGGCGGGGCTTTTTTGTCTCTCTGCCGACCGGCGGTCGCGGCGCGCGCGCTACACATCGTCTCGCAATCAAATTTTGCATTTTCCAACGCGCGTGTAAGCAGAATTCAATGTGAAAGAAAGCGCGCGGGAAAGGCAAAAAAGCGAATAAATTTGCGAATAAATTCCAGAATTATTTCTCACTCGCATATCATCACAAACACGCGAATATCACTTTAGAAACTCGTTTCTCGTCTCGCGAAGGGCGCAACCTGCCTGGAATAACTTTGCGCAACGTCACGGATGTTTCCGTCTCTTCTTCGGAGATATCGTGTACCGTGACATAATCCCTCTTTCGGAACGTCGATATAGAACGAAACAACGCTACGTGGCGGCGAACGATTGGCGAGCGATAAAAAGAACCGACTTGTCAGCGAGTCTAGAAACGCGTCGGAGAGATCTCGCGAACGCGTTATTAGATGCCACTAATACGTCACTCTAATGTGCCACGCTAGATATTAGATGTACGTAGCATTAGGTGTATGTATATGTAAACTTGCAACAATGCATTATATTTATATTATATAAAGAAAAGCAACTGTAACCAGTTTGACGAAGTTGATTATCAGAGACTTTGTTCTGGGAAGTTTCGACGTTGAAGCATCAAAGAGCGAAACTCTCGTGACCCTAGATAGTTTGCGTGGAACTTTGAGATCTCGTTCGTGCACGCGTAACTAAGAGAGAGAGAGAGAGAGAGAGAGAGAGAGAGAGAGAGAGAGAGAGAGACGAAGTTTTCTCTCGAAAACTCTCCTTCCTCTCATACCGGAATTTCGCTCGGAGCAAACCGGAGCGCGGCAGTTGCGATTCGGCTAAATAACTTCGCGTATAGAAGCGAGAGAGGCAGGTGAACGTGGTAAAATCAGAGAATACCGAGCGCTCACACGTGCACGCGGGGACGAAGACTCGCGCGCGCACACAGGTATATACGCGAGAGAGCGAAGACCCGCCAAGGAGAGGAACGTTGCCGCGGTCCGTAGAACCTCGGGGAAGGTGGTTGAGAGACGGTGGTGCCGATGGTGGTGGTACAAACGGAGAAAGAAGAGAGACGGTGGGGCGTGGGTCGTGCACAGTTGAAGGGCCGCGACCAAGGTGAGGTGAGACGGAGAGGCAGGTAAAAGAGAAGAAAAGAGAAAGAGAAGAAGAAAGAAGGAGAAGAAGAAGAGAGAAAGAGAGGAGAAAGAAAGGCTCCATCCGTCGGAGAGAACGCTACTCTAGGGATCCCCTCGCTTTGTTCGCTTCGTCGGAGGGACGAGAAAATACGAAAAGAGAGGATGATCCAAAAGAATCGAGTAACCACGTCGGTCCCTACCGGTCGGTCCACTGCGCTACATTCCGTTTGATATCGCGAAATTGTAGACATCGGCAAACACGAATCCGAAACGGAACTCGAGCCTCGGATCAGCACGAGTGCACACAGTGTTGGCGCGATTCAATACCTCGGTTCGGTGAAATTGATCGATCGGGACGAAGATCCCGATCGATCACATTGTCAAATAACAAAAGTAACCATAAATTTACCCTCCTTTCTCGGAGAAAATTTATGTCACTCACACACGTATCTAATCCACGCGAGGCACGTGGTACGTTTCCTCCCTAAGTACGAGTACAATGATGAGCGAAAGGTAGAGCGGCGTACGTATGTGTCTCTCTCTCTCTTTCTCTTTCTCGCTCCGTTCCCACGATACGTCACGCGCTCGAATGACGTTGCTAAAATCCGCAGCAGCAACGGCAGCAGCAGCAGCGGCTCCCCAAAGGCCGCAGGATCAATAGCTACAGGCTTCCATACGGCCCACGGCTGCATTATAGACGCTCCGTGTAACTCGAGTACACAGGGCGTCGAATGTAGGTTGTGCCGGCGCTTCTAAATTTGTCCTTTCTGAACTCTCGATTTTTTTTTTTTTTTAAATAATTCTTGCTCGGAATTATTTCTCCAAATTGTTTCACTTCGAGATTAAAGTATTTTAACACAATAGACAGATGTATAAGAGAGAAAACGATTTTGAAAAACAAAGTTTTCCAAATAAAAATTGTCAAAGAAATTAAATTATTACTGTTAATGTAGTTCTCAGAAAGGTTTTGAAGCTGCGCTGTTTGAAGGAAGAAAACATCCAAGAGACACTCGTGGACCATCTGCTCGCTTTAATTAGGCCCGCCGAACAGCCCAACAAGAAGAAACACTTCTTCTTTGGAGATCTCTCGCTTAAAGTTTCATCGAATAATGTTGAAAAATTGGAGCAGAAAAGCGAAGTCTTTTTATGAGAATCTAATCACCGAAATATTAAACTGTAAATTTGCATCAATTTTTGCTATTTTTTAATTTCCCTATCTTCTTAATAATATATGTGCAGCATTTCTTCAAATATTTACTTTTTTTAAATATTTTTTTACAAATATTTACTTCTTTAAATATTTATTTTATTCTTTATACGTTGTAACTGAAAAATAATGTTAACAAAATTTTTTACGCCGTAAAGAACTCGTTTAAGCGGAAGTCTCGTTACAAAAGACTCCGTCTTCACATGCGAGTCTCGTCTCGCGAGACGTAAAACTACAAAGTTAAGATCTCGAATGTCCCGGCTTCCACGGGTCGGTCGGTGACGGCGCGATAGTTTGTTTAGGGCCCCGACGGGTCCTTAAGTAGCGGTACCCTTTAGAGTCGTAGACGCGTCCGTAGGTCCGTACACAGAGAGCTGGCATCACGAGTTTCTCAGGCAGGTCAGTGAAACTGCGCCGTCAAGTTGAAGGCCAACACCCCCACAATGCAACGGCCGAGCGCACCACCGCTCTGTGTGTTCCCCACCATATCGTTAAATCCCTCCGCGCTCTCTCCCCTTCCTTCTGCATCGCCGTCCATCCCCTTTTCTCTACCGACGTCTCCGCACCACCGCTCTCCCCCTTCTAACGTAACCCCACTCGACACGCGCGATATAACCGAGAAAACTCCAATAACGCCGATAAACTCGCCGCCTCCACGCCGATGCCGCCTCTGTACAAATACTCCCTCCTCGCGCCAAAGTGGACTTCGCGCGCCACAAACCGATTAATCATCTTCTCCTTTTCCGAATTAACCCATTTTTTACACCGCACCTGAAGATTTCCTCCCAACTCAGGAAGCCATTCCTCACGAAGAAGAAGACGAAGTTGAAATAAGAATTCTTATTTTTTATTTTTTTTTTTTATTTTATTTTTTTTATCAACAGAGATAACTCGACGTAATTTAAAATGATCGTGATTTTGATATGAAACTTGGAATACATAAAATATAAGCGGAGAATCGATAGCTAAAGCTTTTAATTTCCTTCTTGGAAAAATGTCTAATGAAGAACAAGACTTAGTCGGCGACGCTTGTGAACGTAATTGCGTCTCCACATCATTAAACATCGCAGTCCAAATCTGCAGCGGCAGCGATTCTCGTTCTCTTTCTCTCTTTCTCTTTTTCGCGGCAGCTCAACCAAGGAAGACGTAGGAGCACGCGGTCATTCGTGCGTTGACCATCGGGCAGTCCGGATCGGCAGTGCGCGCGCAGGTGTGGTAACGACCCGTCTATCGTCTCTCTTTTCTCTATACAGTATGAGAGAAAGAGAAATAGAAAGAGAGGAGAAAAGCGAGAATCATCTCCTCCCTCTCTTTTTCACTCTCCGCTTCTCTTTCCCGCTTTCTCTCTTTCTCTCTCTTCTACTGACCCCTCGTCGCAAAGGACAGAAATTCCAGCCTCTTCTCGAAATAGATCGATGACACTCTCGACGACTAAGCGTATATACGCGCACGCACGCACGCACGCACGCACGCACGCATGGACGCACGCACGCACGCACCGTCTCGCTCGTGCCACGCGCGCTCTCCTCCTTTCTCGCTCTTCTTTCTCCTTTTCTCTCTCTCCCTCTCTCTTTCTCAGTGATGTCTCTGAAATAACCGAGGCGAGGCTCACTTATCGGACTGGGGAATAAGGTGCAACGCACGCATCCGTTCACCAGCGTTCTCCGCGCCGCGGCTCTCTTTTCTACGTCTCTCCGTTTCCACCCGTGTGTATGTCTCTTCTACTCTCCGCTTCTTTTCACGTTCTTCTTCTTTATAATCACTCTCGCTCGGTCATCGTTTCTCTTTCTCTCTTGTCTGCATTTTCTCTTTCTTGCTCCTTTCTCTCTCTCTCTCTCTCTCCCGTCCGCAGTTGCAACTACCATCGCGTCCCGACACTGTCTCGAATGGCAGTGGAGGTCATACTATATTAAGATTGAACTCCACTGACACTGCGTGGCCTAACAGCGTTCATTCTCCTCCTACTCCTTCGTTCTCTCTCTTTCTCTTTCCCTCTATTTTACCTTTCTCTCTGTCCTTCTCCTCTTTCTCTTGTGCTCTTCCGCTTCTCCTTCTCATACGCCGTACCAACACTCTTTTCTACCAGACCCGAGCGGCAATCCTCACGATAATATGCTCGTTTCCACGTGAAGATTCTAGACGACGCGACGGTCCGTCGGAGATCTCACGATGGAAAATGTAGATTATAACCAGGCCGTTAATCTTCTATGGAAATGCAGCGCGCGCGGGACGATGGTCCTTGAAGAGAGTGTAAGGGCACCCTCGAGCCTTCGTTGTCGAGGACGGCCGAACGGATCGTTTGCCGGAAGCGATAAAACAGCGCTATACTTTTTTTTTTTTTTATGCGAATCACGAGTGCGCAATTTCTACTTATGCCGAGAAAACAAATAAATAAAGCGACCGTCTCTTCCGCTTCGAAATTAATTTCAGTAATTCCGAGTGCACACGCAGTTCGCATATCCATTGCGGGAGAACGAGAGGCGTGTATTTACTCTCCGCCGTCGATGATTCATTGTGTTCAGTTTACCTCCGCCGTCGATCGGGAACTTATGCGGCCGATACGATACAGTTATAATTACGCGATAATGGATGTCACGATATTAACAAGCCGCAGTATATACGCACAGTAAGAGGACACACACGTTTGACCACCGTGGAAGCCGTTCCCGCCCAGTGTCCCTCGCTCGTTCGGTTCGGACGAGTCCAAAGGGTTGTGAATCATTCGAGTAGTCGATCGACCTACCTCAAACTCGCCGAACGACCGAGGGAGACAATGCGCTCGTGAATGTTACGAACATACGAGAAAAAAAAAGAATCTTCACTGTCACGCAGTTTAGCGTCGAATGAGATCAATCGACCTGAGAGACGATAAGATGTTCCCGCCACCGGACTTGTTTTCATTTGACTTTTCTCGCGGTCGAGGACAGTATATTTTTCAAGAAGTAAAAATGACTTTTATTCTACGATAATTTCGCCGATTGTCATCGAATGTTTCTCTGTTTTGAAAATCTGCGTCACTCCGTGTTTTCTCTCCGTGCACCTCCCCTTACATTTTTCCCCTTTCCTCGCTCTTTTTCTCCATTTTGCCGCCGAAATTGACCGCCGAATTATTACCAGTCGCTCGGCGCGCGCACGTTCTCGACTCCCGATAATCCGCGCATATACTCGAGGGATTTATATCTTCTAACAAGTACGAGTAAAAATCGGTTGAACATGTGCATATGCTCGCGCACGAGCTACACATGTGGGAGTAGTACACCGTGCAAACGGAAACTACCGACGCGACGACGAAAAACCGCGGGCGGAAGGAACTCTCACGAGTCTGCGCGCAAAAGTGCCTTTGCGCGCGGAGTGTGTTTACACCGGGCCCATAAATAATCGTCCTAAAAGAATAATTCAAACGCCACAAGCGTTAGCGAGAGACCGCGCGGCTTCCCAGTTCGCGAGACTAGCATTTCCTGTTTCGACCGCCAATGAGCTGAAGCGCGATTACTCACGCGGTTTCCTCGGAGAGCTTTGCTAATTTATGCCCTCCCCGGTTAACGTTTTCATATGCCGTTTATCCCCGTGGTGCTTCTCTTCGCGGGATGCGTGGAGTTACCACTTATAGATAAATATAGTAAAATTCCACGGTGTGTTCTCTGACTAGAAAAAAACAAAAGAAAGATTCCACAGTTTTGAACAGAGGAATGTATTTATTTGAATAGTCTTAAACTTCTTTAACATTTGATAAAATAAGATAACAACTGAAACGACTTTCTTAAACAATAACATATTCGGAATGTTATCTTTCGAGAAGCCAAAAAGTTCTTGAAATTTGATATAAATTGACACACCATATGATTAACTTCAGATACTCTGTATACGACAGAAAGAAGACTTGGTTTTTTAACTAAAACTAAAAATACTTAAAAATTTCATACGTAAAGTAAGTCAAGAATTCTCGTACAATATGTAACTTGTATTACATTTTAAAAAATGCATGATGAAGTATTGTTTACGATTTTCCATTTTACCGTTCATATCATGAGAAAGCACGTACGATTTATATGGATGACGAATAAAGCCGAAAGGAGATTAAGCAAATACAAATCCGTGTGTAATCCGCCCGGCAAGACGAATCGCGAATTGGGAAACTCGGCTGCGTTAGAAAGTTATGCGTGGGTAAACCAATTTAATGTCAAAACGCGCATTAGCGGCCCACGCTGTCGTATCTCTTTTCTTCGTCGTTTCTCTCGATCCGCACGAGCGTAACGCATACGGATGCCTTACGATCGAATAGTATGTCCATTCAGCAGGCAATCGAATGAGTATCGGGCGACAAAAAAAAAAAAAAAAAAAAAAAAAAAAAAAAAAAAAAAAAAAAAAAAAAAAAAAAAAAAAAAAAAAAAAAAAAAAAAAAAAAAAAAATTATCATCCAATATAAGTAATATTTCCAACATTTAACACGTTTAAAATCTCTCGATTAAACGACACACTTCGATTCATAGTTTGAAGTACAAAGTTTGATGTCTCATTTTCGATATGTAATATTCGATCATCAAGACGTTTTTACTCACGTTTTCGAAATGTCAAATGTATATTTCTGTATTTTTAACGTTACTTCATTTCGTTTCAAAACTCCGCAGATATATGAAATGCAATTTCGAAGTGCGAATAGAACGATGTCGAGAATATCAATGTTTGTAATATCTAAGACCGCGCCGGGTGGTGGTATCGCTGTCTAGATAAATGCCTCTATTTATTCATGCGGTCCGTGATGTACGAGACTAGTTTTTTTTCTCTTTAACTTTGCTTCGTCGCCGGTCGCCCGTGAAGCGTTTTTCATTCCCGACCTTCCCGCCCGCAAAGAGGATCGATATTGGGCAGCGGATGAACTGCATTAATTAGCGTCTTTATATAACGAATCGCGGCGTATATTGTGCGCGGCCTGTGGAATATTAATAATACGCGACCAACTCGTCGAGAGAGTTTTACGTCATCGGGATTCGTGCAAGCGGACACGGTGTATACCCGTGGAATGCGTGTCGTGCAAAGTGTATACAGGGTGTCAAGAATATTCACGCGATCACCATCAGGTGTGCGTATAAAACTATTACATATGTGTGTGTGTCCGTAGATACATATATAAGATAGTTTCGTGGTACTACCTTTGTTTTGAGCAATAACATTGTAACTCACGCACAACTGGTATCGCGATGAAGAATTTTTGAAGAGCGCGATTAGTAACGACAGCACTGTTGAAAGATATTTTATCGCATCCTATCTACGTCATTTGTCCAACGTTTTCGATTTGTCCGGCGCGAAAGATAAATTATTCATGTAGCTATAAAGTAATTCGACCAAAAAAAAAACATCTAACGGAAATAAACAAAACCTTTCCTAATCGCAAGATCGTAGACGCCCAAAGTATTGAGAGTCACTGTTAAACGACTCACCGGGGAAGTATGACTCGAGTCTCTTCTTAAAAATAAATGGTACGAGCGCGAAAACCTTGTGCACACAAAACAGAATGGGGAACAAAGAAACGGGATATTGGAAAAATATTTTTATTCAACGCGATACCGCGATAGCAGCGCGCAACATCATCGCTCATTTTATTTTCCACGCGCTCTTCGCTACAAATTATTTATCGCTAAGGACGAGGATGTGATAATTTCCGACTGCGATAACGTGGCGCGTCCACTTATCACAGAAAGAAGTATATTATAGCCGCGATTATTTTGAAGGAGCTTCGACATGTCTCTCTTGTACGCGCGCGCTAAAAGCTGTATTATTTTTGAATGTGGATCGCGTCGTCGTCACACGTGTCACTTAAAAACTTGTACGTTTCCCTCCGTTTCTTCTTTCTTTCTTTCTTTTCAAATAAATAAACAACTAAATAAATTAATATATCAAGTCGGGTCACGCGCTTGAAAATAGAAATATTTGAATTATATATCTTGCATATATAAATTTCTTGTATATTGTATGTGTATATATGTAAAAACTTCAGTTATATCATCGCCTAAACCCTTCTCTCTCTCGTAGTCGTTCACCCTTCGATGCGCGTTCAGCCTTCGCGCGTTCACAGATACACACGCACACTCCGGGCGAGACACGCGTGGTTTTATCGATCACTCGCAGAAACAGCCCTCGTCGTATAACAGGCCCGACCGGTGTTTCCAGCCCAAGATATTGACCTAACAGTGAATCATCGACGGCCGTAACTACACCGCCGATCATTACGTAATAATAATAGTAATAATATATATATATATATAAGTGTGTATATATATATATATATATATATATAATTCGCTGGAATAAAAATTTCCCGCGTTCATCAACCGAAGTCGTGATCGAGCGCGAGATCGGTATTTTAACCGTCGTCGGGCGCGCGTAAATCGGCGCGCGATTAAGCTCTCTCTCTCTCTTTCTCTCTCGAACCGGCTGGAACAACGGCCGCGCGGCGCGGTCGTCGCCTCGTGGTCAATAATTCATTGATTATCCGCGGCACAAGCAGGCGCGATTCGCGATGCGCGACGTACGCGCCAAGTGTACTGCAACGTATCTCGCACGTGCGATAAGCGCTGTGTGTGTGTACGTATGCGCTTGTTGTTTTCATTATATTCTCTCCATTCAGTTGTTACACCAGCGGAGTCGCATACGCGATTGTCGCTGTAGCACTTAGAGATCGCGCGTGTTAACATCTCTGTGCCGAGAGAAGAAGAAGAAGACAATCTCCCTCCCTCGCGCAAACGAGATCAACAAGCAGAGAATAAAATGCATCTCGCGCGAGTACGTACAAATTGCGAGATCACACGAAGAAAGAGAGCGAATCGCGAATAACCGCGTCCGTGACTAAACCTTGACGTTTTCTAACACGTGGAACGGGCGGGCAGGTTTTCTGGGAAGCTCTTCTTCACCCTCCAAACACATCGATCGATATGTACGTGATGCACGCTCGTGTGCGGTGTCCAATACGATGGTTCCAGAAAAGATTAGCAACCACGTCTACGCCAATGTGGTTTCCATGGAAACTTATTCGGAGACAGAAAGACAGAAAGACCCGGGTTCCAAGACCAAACCGTACCCATTTACGTTTCCGAAAGAGAAAATCGCACGACCGGCGAGTCGTCGTCACAAGAATTCGAAGAGGATAATGACGAGCGAAAGAAAGCGTCACGTTTGTCTGTTTTTAAACACTCCTTTCCCGTTACAACCGAAAATCGTCGATATTCTCAAATATTTTTTCAAATTTCTTTTTTTTTCTGTTAGGTCCCACCGTGTCGAGAAAAGAACGGAGATAGTAGCCGAAGAAACACGTCGCTGCGGTTCGTTCGACCGACATGTGCTGGATACCTCGAGGTCTCCTCTCTCTTTCGGCAAACACAATCGAATTTCAACGCTACCTGGAAATCGTTTGGTCAACTTGACCCGAGGACACGGCGTTAAAACGAAAATTACGTATGATCGATGAACAAGATATGTCAAATCAGATAAGCGGCAAATCGACGGCACTGAATTTATCTGATGTTTTAATAATGAGTCAAGTTTTAATAATAATTTAACGCAATTTTTGAACGATTATTATTTTTTTTCGATTGCTACAGTTGCCGAGATATCGACGCGGAAAAAATTCACGAAAGAGATTTCGCGCAGATCGAGGCCTTGTGCCTTGGTATCCTTGAATTCATTGCGACACCCAAGCGAGAAACGCTCTTTTGCTCGCGAATTGAACGTAAACACGCAGCTGCGCGCGCGGTTCCTTGCACTCGGCGCGTCTCGCGAGATCGATCGTCTCAGTATAAAGATCGTCACGATATGTTGATTCTACATAGTCGCGTCTTTGCGCGGTGCAAAAATAATTGTTACTACGTGGACTGAACCGCTTCGATATTTATATATCGCGGCTATCGATTCACGTCTCCTCGCGTCAGCGAGCGAAGCAACTCAACTATTCGTGTAAAAGGCGTTAATCGATAGTTTATCTACAACGAGAGAGAGAAGGAGAGAGAAAGAATGAAGAGATATACTGTACTCACTCGCGCGCTGCACGCGCAACAAAGTCGCCAATATTCTCGCAGATGTTATTGCAAAATCGCATTATTCGATGAAAAATTTTTGCGAGAGCTGCATATATCGATTGTTAGAAATTCAACCTCCGATCATAATGTTGGTCGAAATTGTCTAACGTTTTGTATCGGTATCAATTGCGAAAAAATAAACAGAAAAAATTTACGCGATACGAAACTTCCAAGCTGGTTGAAACGCGCGTCGCGGTTTTATATGTAGGAAACCTGGCCAGCTCTTGCAAACCTTACCTATCTACTCTGAAAACTCGACTGATCGATCGATCGGCGAGTGGATAACCGCACAGCCGCTTCGATCTCGAAGAGTTCTCATATGAATTCGCCTCACGGACCTCCGGTGCGCGTAATGCCTCCTGGAGGTCTCGTGAAGGACCAACTGGCAGGAAATAGATCGTCCAAGAATACCAAATGTACGAGACAAGCGTGACTTTACACGCGCGACAATCCAAGTGAAGTGAGCGACGATTCTATTTCCTTCGAAGAGAAAACTTGCGCAAGCCGATGTGTGCCATTTAAAAATTCGTCAAACTCTTCTCCGCGACGAAACACGCTTGAATAGTCAACGGCATGAGGAAAGAGGAGAAAGGGGGCGAAGAGGAAAGCAATTCAAATTTGATTTCACCGTATATCTTATTACACACAAAAAGCGCGTTAGCGTTTAGCTCGTGTGTGCGCGTCGCGCCGAAAGGCGGCACGAATTGCACAATACTTGAGTTAAAAGCGTTCAGTAATAAGACATGTTGGTCAACACAACGATTTCTAATTGCGTGCCTAACGTTCACAATCGCTTTCGACTAGAATCCAAACCCGCTTTCGTCCCGTGCCGATAGACGCACGATCGACATCATTAATTGTCTCAAATTACAATCGATCGCGTCCGAAACGTTAAATCTCGTCTCGATATTGCCGAGAATTTCGAAACAAAGATCGCGCTTCGAAAACACGATCCGGTTGAATCGTTCTCTCTCTTCTCTCGACAAGAAAATATCGTGTGGCAAAATATCATGCAAGAGATAATCTTTCGGAAAGAATGTTTCGCATTTATATATATATTCGCGAGATCCTTCGACGGACGCGAAATCCGCCGATGTCCTTATCAGTCGCGAGATTCCGGAGAAAAGTTACGAGGCAGCCGTGCCGCGTCGTCTTTCGAATTCCGTGAATTCCGCCCGTCGAAACTGGTGCAGTCGCCGAGGCCCGGGCTCGTCGCTCGATAATCTCGCAAATTTCATTCCTAAAATGGATCTCGGAGCGCGCTCTCGGATACGACGAAGCCGGAGATGAGAACTAAACGGACATCGGACTCCCGCCGACATACAACGACACACACGGGTCGAGGCGTGTGCGCGCGCTTGCTCGTTCATCCACGTCGCGAATATGCACACACACACACGTTGTCGTCGCGGTGCACAAAGGAACGCGACTCGTCGCGCAAATGAGCGAAATACACCGGCGCGATATAACTTTCAAATGGCTCGCCATCAATATCACGTAGCGGCGCGAAACGCAAATCACGCTCGACTCGTTACCGTCCAGTTTGTACACACACTCTAATCGCTTCGCGGACGGGAGAGTTCTTTACACGGGACAACTCTATTCGCGTTTATAACGCTTTACAATCAACGCTCCCGACTGAGCGATTGAGATCGCGCTTTTGGCATTGAAGCCGTCGAAATTCGTTATCGCGATATTGCGCTAGCGCGCGCGCGAGCCGATAACGATACACGCTATCAGACATATCTTTTGATTAAAAGGCAGCACGGACATAATATACGTCTCTGCAAATCGAAATCTCGCTATTAAATACTATATATACATGTCGCAATAATTGAAATGAATCAGTTTTAACGACGACGAAAGTCTGTGCCGATATTGACGTGCGCGCGAACTCGGTCGCAGTTGCGCGGTAAAAAGGTCATAGACATGCGGGAGGGCGCGTTGCACTTTCCGCGAACGGACCGTAACGATGAAGAGAGTCGATTCGAGACGCGCATCGACGCCGAGCGTCGGGACGAAAACAACACAACGGAAAGAGCCGCATGTGGCGCATTTTTGTCGCTCATGAGAGCCAATCCTTTGAGTCTTCTTTCTCTTCTTCCTTCTCCGCACCACCTTCTCTCGGTTTCTCGTCGTCATCGTCGTCGCCGTCGTCGTCGTCGTCGACTTCGTCGTCTTCGTTGCCGTCTTATTCTGCTTCTTCCTTCTCCTCGGGAGACCACGAAGGCTGCAACGAAGCAGAGGTCGACGAAGAGAAGGCGGTGCGCACACAACTCAATGCACGGGAGAGAGAAACGATTCCAGTCGAAGAAGGGCCGCGTGTTCTGCCCCGCGCGCATCCCACCCGTGGTTTCCGCCGGCCTTGGAGCCACTGAACCACTCCGTGGTTCAACGATTCGAGGCCTCAGCGGTGCTCAATGCGAGCAGCCACTGTCAGACACACGCAGGCCGGGGAATTTGTGTATAGAGAAGGTAACGCGCGAAGAGAAGCCGCGCGCCCGGCCGCAGAACGCGATACGCGCAAACCCGGTTTCTGATAGTAGGATTGTTTGAGTGCGATAAGGCAGCAGAGCGTGGCCGCTCGGAGAGCCCCGGACAAACTTCTACGTCGGATTTTCGCTTCTACCTCTCTCTCTCTCTCTATCATCGCCACGACGGTCCTTTTCCGTTTGCCACCCACGCCGGTTAGGAGGAAGGTAAATAAAACGGCCCGTAATCTGCTTGGGTTGCAGCTTGTTTGCCAGCTCTCCGAAAACTCATTGTTCCCGACGAAACGAAATAAAGATATCCTCAGAAACTCAGACAAGAGAGAGAACCCGGTTTTCGTATGAAAGAAGCCGCTCTTCGATAAAACCGTCGTCGGGGCATCCGAAAAGCCTCTCCTTTACGCGCGCTCTCTCTCTTTTTTCTATCTTTCTCTATTCCATTTTATTTAAGAGAAAATTCACGATTAGATTGGTTAAGTTATTAAGTGACGGGTCAGGCTTAATCGAGCTGTCAAGTTAAAACGCTCATCCTTGTAAATCGAACGACACGCCATATTTCTCGGAAATAGTCATTCCCGGACAAATAGGAAACGGCAAGAGTCGCGCGAGCCCGACGAGAGCTTTCGGATTCGAGGCACGATCCGAGCACCTTCCGTTGCGCCCTGTCTCGTCCATCGGCCATTGGCCGTTCGCCTCCCGGCAAAT
Source organism: Pseudomyrmex cubaensis (assembly GCA_014825685.1). NCBI lineage: Eukaryota > Metazoa > Arthropoda > Insecta > Hymenoptera > Formicidae > Pseudomyrmex > Pseudomyrmex cubaensis. The sequence goes on along the minus strand of QVOA01005546.1, from coordinate 137,511 downwards.
ACACCATCCAATTTTTTTCCCTCCTCTCTACTTTCCAAGCTTCCTCGCTCGCGTGTAGGCAGGAAGTAGCAGCGTATATTATAAGTTCGTCAAGACGGTGTCTCGCGCCTCGATCGACCGACGCAGATGTTACCCCGCGATGTAACCACGTTCTACCTGAATATCTCGACAACGTGGCGTTTTTTTTTTTTTTTTTTTTTTTTTTTTTTTTTTTTTTTTGGAAATATATGCACTTCTCAAATTGTTTGCCCGTCAATTCGTCGGGTTCCTCTGATTGAGAAAGGTCAGGAATATTAGGAAAAAAAAAAAAAAAAACACTTTACAGACGCAGTAAAACGAACGAAGGGAATAAACGCGGCGGAACCGCTATGAGCTGGAAAATTCCGTCAAAGAACTCCTTGCCCGCCACGGCTGTTAGACACGGGTCATTATCGTTCGACGTGAAACGTTCTGCAACGAAGAGTATCGCGCGCGCGCGCGCGAAGAGAGAAGCTTCACGTGAAGCGCAGGCAGGTACAAAAGCTCGCTCCGCTGAGAAATATAGGTATTATAGCAACACGATGCCCTCCGGCGGTGCTGTGAGGACGAGGTCAGGTCCGGAAGGACACGAAAGACCCACGGGATGATATTCGTGGTGTGCGGTGCAAGTTAAACGGACAATTGCAATCCCTCAGCCGAAGAAGAAGTGTGTAGCGCGGCTTCGACAGCTACCTGAGATGAAGGAAGGACCGTTCCTATTCATTCGCTTTCTCTTTCAAAGAAGGACGACGATGTAAAACATAAAAACTGTCTTCGGAGATCAGATGGAATCTCCGGCTTAATTTTCTGCCTCATGGGCACGAAAAATCGCGTCTACTAACGTCTTCATTGTTCGAACGCTGAGAAACATCGAAGGAATCTTGAAATTCTATTTTAGATTTTGTTTATTTTTGTTTTTGTTTTTCATGTAAAAAATGCACTGCTGATAATGACCGCGGGGAGTTCGTTCACATATGAAAAGACAAACAGCTTCGAAAAACGAGCGCGTCGAGAAATAAAATATTTTAGGCACGAGGAGAAATATGTGTGCAGGACACGAGAACCCCATCCCATTCGTCGGCTTAATTGCATCAGACAGCTGTCTGTTTCGTCGCCGTCGATGGAAGCGGCACGTGCGTTCGTACACCTTGTCTCTTAACGCGGCCGACGATTAAGCGGCGCCATTTTTCGGGGCGCGAATGACGTTGACAGAAGATGGGCACGCGCGAGCAGGTGCGACGTGCAGTTATATCTTTTTTCTCTCTCTCTCTACTTCTTTCTCTCTCGTTCGCTCCCTCGTATGGGAGCAAAGTTCGCGAGGCACCTGCGGATTCGTGTGCGCGGGAGGGCACGAGGGACGCGAGGCCGACGACTCCCGTCGTCGAAGAAAGAAGAAGGCGTTGGCGAGGTTAGACGAGAGGGAAGAGAGAACGGGTGAAGGGGAAAAAATCGAAAATCGGACGCGCGATGCAGACACAAATAAATCGCAAAAACATAATAATAGAGAGAGGAGAGACAGAGCGAAGCGCGGGCACGCGGGAAGAAAGGCAGACATTCGAGACAGGGGCAACGCGCAAGCGGGGCACGCGAGGCCAGGAGAGGGTAGCAAGGTAGCCGGGGCACACACGCGCTTCTGCGTCGGTAGGTGCGTGCGCTTTGTCTCAAGGCGAGCTGCTCTCCTTCGCGGCGGCGGCGGCGGCTCTTCAAAAGAGGCCGGACAAAGGAACGGGTATGCGAGAGAGGCGCGAGAGGCCCACGGGCAGGACCCGAGACGTTTCATCACGGCCGTTCGCGAGCGTTTCGCAGGTTGAGAACCGTCTCGCGAAGAGCGACGCTTCCCCGAGACCCGTCAGGACTTCTTTGTTGTCTACGACTATCGAGCAGAATTTGCTAATTTTTTTAAAATTATTATTATTATGAGATTTCGACTCGCTCGCACGACTTTCCTCTCTCGTGTCGTGTCTCTCGCGAATTACGGATAAATCGCGTCAATCGAATAGGTCGGTCCCGTTTCTCAGATACTCGGTACCGAGAAAAAGCGCACGCTCGTGAATTTCAACACAACATCTTTCCGATTGAGTTTGAGGTCACGTCGCAAAAGTTTGTCGGGCTCGTCCGGACGAAATATCATTTAGATGTTTACGCCAGAACGAAGAGAATGGAGAGAAAGATCCGCCGATACCGTCTTGTTTACGTGAATATCTCGCGTCGGTTAGTTAAACCGCAGTGCGGAATTACATGAATGGGAAAAGAAACGAAAGAGAGACAACGCCTCACTGTTACTCAATAAAACCGACATCTTTCCTGGAAGGAAAACGTTTGCTTTTACGCATTTTATACGATATCAACCATTTTTATGGGTCATAAATAACATACTTTTCTCCCGCGTTGTATTACTTCGTTTTTTTTTTTTTTATTTTTTTTTTATTTTTTTTATATACTATGTAAACACGTGAAACATGTCAATCCGATGTGGTCCAATTTGTCGCGCAAATTGTTGCCTTTTCCTGGTAAACTCTGATTTCGAACGAGCATTTCTATTTTGTTCGCGCCGGAAGAGGCATTAAATTTCAGGTTTAAATAGCGATCCCTCTCGACCCACGCACACACATATACACATGATCCGAAAGAGAGCCACGCGCGCTGCGAAACACGTGGTGCAACCGGGAGAGTGCGACTCTAATGTGTCGCTCTAATGTCGTTAGTGCCTCGCTAACAATTAACGACGGAATCGGGGTTAGTGCTTTTTTTTTCTGACCCGCCGTCTCTCGCGTTAATGAACAACGATGTCAGCGAGTCGTCTGTTAGGAATCATTTAGCAATTTCGATCGCAGACTACTAGGTTCGCCAGCAACCGACGTACATCCGGCCGAGGCAACGGGACCTCGTTTTCACACATTGCACGATAATATCGCAACGTATCTCCGGAATAATTCTGGCAAAAAAAAAAAAGAGGAAATAAGAGTTATATTTTTTTTGGACGCGACACGTCGGCAATTTGAGGTGGACAAAATGTTGTGTCGAGCGTGAACAGAGTGGCAACTTAATACCGATCGCGTTACATGTCCCAATAATACCGCGAGAGCGAAAGTTTCTCTCTGAATAATTGGAACACAAGGCTCGGCTTTACAGTCGCGCTTATCGCCGCATAATATACAACATACGCGCGTGTATGCGGTCGCGGCCGCGCAACCGAGTTATACTTCAACGTCCGTTGTCGGTCGCGTCGACGACGACGCGTCGCGTCGTCGGTGAGGCACGCAAAAAAACCGAGAGGAGAAATTATGCATGGCCGTCGTACTTTTGAATCGTTTAGTAGCGTGTGGAAAGCTCACACGCGACGCGCGTCGGCGAAGACGACAACTAATTTCGTCTCTGTGACGCGTGCAATATCGCGTGATTTTTTTTTTTTTTTTTGTTTGTTTCTTTTGTGTTTTCTTCTTCGTATAACCCGGGGTCGATTGCGTCTAGCGAGATTTTGATCAACGTGCTGAAAAATTAATCGTAACGCGTCGAAACATTAGACTTTTAGAAATTATCGCGTAACAAGCTTCGCGCGGGTGTTTACAGTCGCGTAAACGGTACTCGCTCGAGTATTTGTCGACGAAGGAATGCAAAGACACACCGGTCTTTCTCGCTCTGCCGCGGTTCTTTGTGTTATAAGGGCTCGCGCGCTCATATTTGAAAGACAAAAACAAAAAAATGGAAGACGTCGGACGGAAGTGGGTCAGTGCCGCGATTCGTCACCTTCCACGACGACGCTCTCGCGTCTCCCCCTCGAAGTCTTTCCGCCGAGTAGGCTTGTGCGTGCGTATCTCGTTAGAGAGCACACAACCAGAATGCTGTCGCCGTCGCCGCCGTCGCTTTCCCTTTCCGCGGCTTTTGCGATTGCGTAACGGTGACAAAAGAGCCTTAAAGCCTGGCGAGAACGCGGCTACGCCGCCTCGGCAGCACGTGCCACGCACGCGAGTTACCTCTGGCGACAGTTTAGCTTTCTCGCGCTATTCCGGAACAAAGAGAACCTTCTCGATTAACCTCGCTAACCTTTGAACCAAGACGACATTCTAATACCCATATTATTATCAAGTTTTGCTTTAACTAATCGGAATTGTAAATACAGTTGGAATTGTATGCCATGTTCAGAAAACAATTTTCAACAAGCAGAGATATATAAATTTAAAAGAGATTAGAAAACCAAAGTGGCTTCAAGTGTACACTGAAGCGCACTTTGTGACGTTTTCCAAGTGTGCTGACCTTCAAAAACGGATTCGATTTCACAGCGCGCCGTGTGCATGCTGCATGATTTCATTAAACTAGAACGACGTGCACCGACGTAAAAAAAATAAAAAAATAAAAAAATAAAACACGGTTTGGGACAACCGATTGGCTTCCTCTCGAGATCGAGAGTGAACGGATGACTGTGCGACGAGCGTCGACCGGGTCGTGAGTGGGAAGACGTCCGGAGGAGGAGGAGGAGAATAAGCGTATAGGAAAGAAGAAATGAAGAAAGAGAGAGAAGAAGGCAATGTGTGTGCGGGAGTCTCGTTTCTCATTGCACGCGGCGCGCGCGTGTTTGTTGCACACGCATACAATACACCGGGAGCGAGACTCGAAGCTGAGCCGGGCGAAAGGATGTGAAGCCCGCCGCGCCATAGCCCCGGCTAGAAAGAAGCGGTCGGCCGACAGTAGTAGACAGACTTGAATCTTGACCTAGGACACGCACTGCCGACTACGTCACAGTTCGACGTACTACGAAGGTTCTCTTGCGTGCCTGGTCGACATTCACGCTCGATTCTCGACCAGAACGGAGAAAGGTCGGTTGACAAGAGCGACGCGAGGTCGAGGTTTTTCCTTGAGCGTCGAAAAAAATGCGCGAGACGCGAAAACGCGTGCCTTTGTCAGTTTTTTCCCACGCGTTTAAAGTTCACTTCGCGCGTAAATGTATTTAAATTAAAATTCAAATCGATTTAAAAAGAACATATCGAAACCCTCGATATTCTCTTTTATGTTCTGAAACATAATTTCAAAGAGAGAATTGCAGAAACCAAGTTTTATAAAATATAAAAGCGCGACTAGAGAACATATATAAAAAGTGACGATTCTTTTTCTACAAGCAAAGACTGTTCGTATACGTTCAAACAAATATGCGAAGGCGCGAGACACGCTCACACAGAAGCCTCTTCTCTCGGACGTTTTCCTCGTCCGGACGGAAGTGCCACGTCGAGCGCATTGTTGCGAGCAGAGCGCACGGATTGGCCAAATGGAGCGAGAGAGACTCGATCGTTCGCGCGCGTCCGTGCATAATACATACACATCGTCTTTGTCGCAAACTGCGCACGTGTGTACGCGTGCGTGTGCAATATGAGAGAGAGAGAGAGAGAGGAACGGAGAATGTAGGTGGATGGGTTGTGCGAACCACTTCCCTTTGGTATGTACGCGCGCGGTCTTCGGAATAATCGGATACTCGCGTCTGTGTGTCGCGTCGCTCTGGGAGGATGTGCGCACTGTTGTGAAAAAGAAATTACTTTTCCCTCTCTCTCTCTCTCTTTCTCTCTTTCTTAACGCTCGAATAACGCTTTTTTTCCACGCACGAACTGTGTCGAAATTTATTCCCGCGCGGTGTCCAACTCTTCGATCTTTGTTGCAGTGTCTAATTTTACGCGAGCCATAAATCTTAATATATCTCAAGAAATTGTATCGTCTCATTCACGACGTTTTATTTTAAATGCAGAGTGGATTAGAAAAAGCGTGAAATTAAGTATTTCCACTCAGAAAAAATTTTACGAGCGTAAAATATACGATGTAAAAAGTGCTGCTTGTACTTTTTTTTTAGTTTTAAAATGACTTTGCATGTAACACCCGTTCGCGTGCGCCACACAAGTCTGGATCTTATCTAACGTGTTGATAATCCTAGAATATTCTATGATATGCGATTTTTTTTTTTTGGAGGGAAACGCGTAAGAATCGACGAGTTTTTCGGGATCAGCGGTGCATTTCGGGTGCAACAACACAAGGCTCGCAGGGATGCAGGTTATATATCTCGCGCGGTAAAGAGAGGAAAAGGAAACGGAGATGAGGGAGACCCTCTGACAAAGGAGCACACAGCAGGAGCTCTAAGACGAGGGTATGGGACGAAAGGCGGCGAAGGAACAGAAAAGCGAGGAAGGTTCTTAGGCGAAGTTTCTCTCGAGGTGACCGACCGACCGACCCGCGTCGTTCGTCTCGGGATATTCGATATTCCTTCGAGTATCCACAAATACTATCCCACATCCCGCCTCGTCAACGAGCAACAAGAATATGTCCTCCGCTTCCGATGAAACTTGCGCGTGCACGGGCGAACGAAATTCTATCGTATCCTGTTTTTGTCACCGGGTGTCGGTGAAAAACATCGGCGAACCATGACCGCAGGCCGATTCGCAAACTTGTCCCGGGTCGTTAATTAGCGCCGAAGTGTGTGTGTGTGTGTGTGTGTGTGTGTGTGTGTGTGTGTGTGTGTGTGTGTGTGTGTGTGTGTGTGTGTGTGTGTGTCTTACGATCTTGTTGAGCGAGAATGCAAATTTATCTTCGCGGTATCAAGAATTCGGAAATTCTGGAGTGAAGTCTCTCGGTCAGAAACTTTCGAAACGCTTTTTATACAGACGACGCGCTAAGTGGATCTCATATTTAAAGGTCGAACTCTCTCGTCTCATCCCCGCGTTTCGAATTGCTAGAAATGATAAATAAGCGCGCGTGCGCGCGTCGCGGTCGCCTGACCTACGACGACGACGATGACGACAACGACGATGCCAGTTTAACGCCCGTATTAGCGGACGTCATTTGAATGGGAATGTAATAAAAGTCGCGTGCAGCATAATTTAATTCAAGGTCGGTACGCCCGCTTTTCAGAGACAGAGATGCGCGAGAACGCGATTATGCGCCGGGCGACATGCATATTTTATAACGCTCTCTCCGACCATGCGCGGTATACATGTATTTAGCGGGAATAATATATGCAAAGAGCGCGCGCGCTTCTCACGTGCAATCGATCTGAGTTACCAACGGTAGCGATGCCAACTGTATAATTAACGGCGATAAAATTTCTTCATCACGTCGTTCCGCCTAAATCTGCGGATCTTTGCAATCCCGTCAATGAATCGCGTAAATACATTATATGTACATATATAGCTGTCATTGATACGCGTCCAATATTTACAACGTATAAAATGTGAAACACAATTTGCTGCAATTGCGAAGTATCTTTCTGTGAAATATTCGACGCCATCAAGACGAAGAATTTTCTCGCGAGAATTTTTACTACGACGAGAAAACTTGTCGACGCGATCTCTCAGAGGGAAGTTCGACAAACAAGAGAGAGGATCTCCGGTCCGGAGGGTAATCCGCGCGCGCACATGGCAGACAAAATAAATAGAAAACGAGAAAAACCGCTCATTTCAGGCAACGCGCCATAAACATCTGCTAGATCTACTCTGGAGGCAACATCGAGGCCCCACAGCGACTCTCAAACAATTCGCAATGGCGAGGCAGTCTCTCTTTCTCTCTCTATTTTCTTTTTCTCTCTTGCGATCCCGATCCTGATCTCTCTCATCGCTGTGTGCGACCGACGTTTCCTCCTTTCTTCTCTGCCTATCGTGTTCCTCTCCTCCTCCTCCTCCTCCTCCTCCTCTTTTCGTCTCTCTCTCCTTCTCCCGCTTGTTCCCGCGGGTCGAGTGTCGATCGAGTTTCGAGCATGAGAACGGAAAGGCCCGGTGTGGGTCGGCAGCTGCTTCGGAGACCAACAAAGGCATCAACAACCACCATCACCGGTACTCGCGTAGCAGCGACGGCGGCGATACCGGCAGCATCGGCACCACCATTACCACCGCGCATCACCACCACCCCGGTTGGCTTGGCCCATCGCTCCGCTGGGCAATTTCTCGTTTTTTCTTCCGACGGACTTCCACTCTCGGAACGCGCCGCGTTTGCCCGATGTTTTTGTGCGAGGAAACGGAAGAGAGGGGAGAGAGAGTCCACGGACGAAAAAAAAGGAATTTCGGGTTGTTTCTTTTTTTTTTTGAGACCGCGCTCGAAATCGGCCGCGCAATAAATTCCGAAAAATTGCTCTCGACGAAACTCCGACGCGATCTTCCGTCACGCTATACGAGTGTCATACAAAAAGTGAAGGGAGATTTGCGAGATAATTGAACAAATAATTCTCATCAATTCTCGTTGAATCGCGTCCTCCGACAAATAAAGCGTTTCACACATCAGATTTTGAAAAATCAATTATTTCAATCTTTACTGTCTTGTTTTTTTTTTTCTTTTTTTTCTTACAAAAAAGATTGCATCACGCGCGTTATTGTGAGCAGTAAGATTAATTTTGTTTTGTGAAACGAAGATTCCGGACCGGAATCTCGGATCATCTCTGAAGAGAAGCAGGTCGGCATAACGAAACGTAAGGTTCGGCGGAGAAAGCGCGGGAAGTTTCGACATCTTTGTCCGCAAATTGAACTGAAAAGAGCGAAGCGCCGGGAGAGGACAGATGGCCGCGTATCCCGTAAAAGCCACACAAGAGACGGGTTTCGAACAATCGAGTCATGTAACGAAGAGTATCGGTGTCCGAAAACAGCGTGTTATATTCGCGTATAACCTGCCGCTCTTTCTCTTCCCAAGGTTTCTGCTTTCACGGCCGGAAACGCTTAATTTTGCCGTCGTATCTGCGGTCGAAAAGTCGCACTTTTCGGCTCGAAAATGCGAGAGACTGCATATGCGTCGATACACACTTACGTATATGTATATATACATATATATATCTGCACCTATGCGCGCGGATCACCTCCTCCATCCCACCCCCAGCGCGAGAGAAGCGCCGTGAGAGAATCGTAAACATTAATTTCAATTAAGCGCCAACATAAATTATGATTAACATTGCAGACTTTACCGCGTATCGATCGATGACCACATCACGGCCGCGTATGTCACATAAAAATAAAGCGTTCGAGAAGAAATCGGAGCGAGGCAATGTATTATATGTGGCGCATTCGCCGCGCGGCTCTTCATTAATGCAAACGAGCGCCGCCGAGTTCTCGGCCGTTAGCCGGGCGATTATCTAGAAAACATAAGAAAGTTCCCTTTTCACTCCGGTGGGTAATCAGTGTCGACGGAGATAAGCGAGCAAAGGAAGAAGAACTCCTTTTATCTGTGTCAACGCAGATATCTGTCAACTAAGTGCCAGCTAATGCAATACGGTTCTCTTTCGGCATTCTTTCCCACGTTAACATTGCCTATTAGTAATAGAATCGAACGTGTCAATCAGCTTGTGGTCGGCTCGAAGTTATAAGTCAAGTATACGTCAAAAATATATCGGAAATACAATAAATGTGCGCGAACGATCATATGTGTCGTAATATAACAATATATAACACACTTAACAATCAAAGGCAACAATATAAATCGCGCGTGCTCGACGCACATTTCCGACGCGCGTTCCCGTTCCCGCTTGAGATATTTTACAAGGAGAAAGTGAATTCTAGTCGTCGACACACGCGTGGCCAAAACTTTAAATCCGTGTAAGCACCGAGATAAAATCATGTGTAACCGGTGCCATGTCCAAGACTCCGTTGGACACGTCCGAGGAGTCGTAAAAACCGCACCGAAAAAGATTCTCCCGTCTCTCTTTCTCGGCGCCGCTTTCGTCTTCCTTCCCTTCCTCCTCTCTCTCTCTTTTCTCTCCCGTGCTTTTCACGCAAACACGTTAACGACCGCGCGCGGGACCCATAACACGATTTCATCGACGACACAAATCTTCCGTTCCTGCTGAAAATCCTGACCGTCCGTGACACGGGATCGCGAGAGACGTGCGGCACGTGCTTGCGGACAATGCCGGGAACCACGCCTCCTCTCTCTCTCTCTTTCTCTATCTCTCGGTTTTGTGTTTGAATTTCTACGCCTCTGAGATTTCTATGGGGCTTCGAGAGAGAGAGAGAGAAAAAAGAGATAGGAACGTTATGCATATGTTAATATATCACACCACCCAGCCGTGTACATATTTCGGAATCTTCGGCTTTCTACGAATCTCGAGCGATCTTTTTCAAACGCATATATTCAAAACAAGGAAGTTCAAGATTATCTCATTGAATGAAAACCTCGTGGAAACTGATGTAACGTTTGTAAACACGAGATTCTTTCGATAAGAGTATAAATAAATAACACATAAAATATTTCACTTTTAATATTAATTTCCCAAAAATATCTCGCGATAAATAGAGCGAATGTGTAAACTGAAAACTTGTTTACGAGTTCGCAAATAAATTTCCATGAAAAGTAGGGTAAAAAGAAATAATCATAGATGATTCTACACGCCGGAATAACGTACACGGTCACTCCTTGCGCTCTCACAATTCCTGGAAGCTGCAATTACATATTTCTCTTTTTTTTCTCTCTCTCTCTTTCTCTCTTCCCCTCGTGAGTTCCCTCCCTCGAGTTCCCTTCCCGAAGTTACGCGGTGCACAAGCTAACGACCTGGGTAACCGGCCGTGATATTTCCAAAGTAACGTCATCGTTGGCCACGATGCTACGCGAGGCGACGGGTCTGGCGACAGAGGCACTCATTACAACTTCCGGTCTCTGTACGGGAGTCTCGCGCGAGCGAGAGAAAGATGGACGCGTATATATAATCGACGGAAGGGAGAAAGAGAGAAGGAAGATCGACAACAACGACGACGAATCGCGGGAGGGAGAAAGAAAGAAAGAGAGGGAGAAAGAGAGAGAGAGATAATACGAGAGTAAAGAGAAAGAGAGAGGCGTGGGGAGAGGCGCGGTGAAGGGAAAATGCTCAACAAATAGCCACATCCTCATGATAGAACGGCGTATCAAACTCATTAGACGTCATCACTAAATCGACACGATTACGTTCCACGGAAAATCACAATATCTCTTCCTCTCTCTCGCGACAACCGGGCAATCGAACGAACGTCTGGGCGTAAAGTCGCCAGACCCAACGGGAGGGCTACTCTAGGCCACGAGGAACAGTCACGGTAGCAATGATTCACGCCGAGCTATGTAAAACTGGTTTCGTACAGCACGACTGGCCAAAAAAAAATCTCCGCTTTATCTACACAATAGAACGTAGATAGAGAGAAACTAGGTCCAGACATGTACGCTAATCCCACAATCTTATCGCTCGCTGTGTGCGACTAACTAAAGTAGTATTTTAAATAGCATTTATACTAGAAGAAGAATCTTGCGTAACAAGTAGCCTACTATCAACGACTATGTTCTCTCTGATATATATGCATTGTGCCGCGCGACGATACGTATTCACGATAGCGACTCCAACGGAGTCGTCAACGGTCACAGAATCGTCCTACAGGTGCGGAAAAGTTCAGTAGCCTTTGTCTTCGACCAAAAAAAAAAGTCCGTTACTACAAAAGAAAGCGCTCTTTGTGTATAAAAGCGACCAACCCTCCCTCGTAACATGTATAGTAAAAAAAAAAAGTTTGCGACACAAGTTTAAAACTATATAGAAATGTATAACACTTGTAACGCGCAATTAAAAACTTAAATCGAAAAAAAAAAAAAACAAAGCGAATTGCCATATCCAAACAAATAAGCTCCGATTGAGAAATAAAGAACGACGGTCGCGTGGAATGGCAATTCTCACGGGAATAAGTAGACGATTACGAAGTATACGCGCGCCAAAGGCGAACGGAAGGGAGAATACGAGCACGTACGCGGGTGGGACGAGCGCGGAATTTCAAAACACGCCGAGGTTCAAACCCGCGGACACAACTCTCGACATCGTTCTAAGTGTCGGGTCTAATATTTGTTATACCGGTGCCGTCTCAAGTTCGAGCGATCGTATCAGCCAAGATACGGCTTCCTTCCTAACTATGTGTGTGTGTGTGTGTGTGTATGTGAGATGGTAATGTGTCTCCGATTACAGCCGGCCAAATTCGACGATCGATATCACCCGGATGTGTGGATTCGAAACACAGCTCGCGCCGCCGGTTTTTCGCAAAACTCGGACGTATATATATGTGTATATATATATACACAGTATGCATGAATGTATCGCTGCGAGTGAGAGAGAGAGAGAAAGAGAGAGACGCTCGTCGGTTCTGCGAACGGTATTGATCGCCGCGATTATTCAGCCGCGCACAATCGCTGCTGACGGACGTTAAAGATTTTTAAAGGCCACGTGCCGCTCCGTTATCTGAATTTCTAAACATTTCGCGAGACGCGCGCGACACCGTTCGATCGAAGCGCGCGTCGACTTGTCCGCGGATACGATCGGGACAAAAAAAAAGCAATCGCCTAATAAGAGCGAAGATACGGTTTGAGATTCTTATCGTCGCGCGGCGTACATCGCGCGATTGGAGATAACGCCGATACGTATCCATTAGCGAAATAACTCCTTTTCTCGCGCGCGGTAAATGGCCCGCGACACTTCCTGACCTCGACTACATACATTGTGTAAACACTATGAGCGAGCGAGAGACGGCGCGATAAACATTACGGAGCTACGATGTTCTCGGAAAACGTACGAGTTTATGATTAGTCTCTGTCTCATTCTGTGTATATCGAAGCCCCTAAAACGCTCGATAACTTCGGCGAACTTGGGCAAACTTCCAAGTCATCGAGAGAAGATTTAGAAATAAACGTATCCTTGCAAGGTGTATATATATATATACATAAAAATCGCATTTATTCAACGGCCGACATTATGCACTTCCGGCGTTTGCCGAGTGCTCTGCAACTATTTCGGATATTTCACCGGGAAAGCTAAATGGCGGAACGGAAAAAAAAAAAAGAACGAAGGTACTATTGTCGGCACGAATGAGAAAGAAGCGGCAGGGACGACGAATTGACCGTTTCGCAGAACGGTGACCGAGTCTTCTTCAAGGTTGAGACTGGGAAAGAATATCGTCTCGGACATGCAACGTAAGGAATATGAGAATAATATAAACGTGTCGTTATTTACGTACCGCGATAGATATCGTATCGCGTAACGCATCGTACGATAAACAACCGGCGCTTCATGACGAAACAACGGCATTGCCGAATACACGGTATTGAATCGCGGAAAAAATGAGGAGACAATCCGTAACGCAAACCACGACCTACGACAGTCGGAAAAGGGAAGGGCACAGAGAAGAGAGAGAGAGAGAGAGAAAGAGAAGACCTCTGTTGCGCGCCCTCTTCGTAGAGCGCGCGCGTAACAGAATTCGAACATAAATTGGTTTAATTGCTCCATCGCGCCCGGTATCAAGTTTCCCGCGGCGTGCGTTTACGACCGTGCCAATGAACTGTCAGTGGCGCTATACTCGCTGGCGCGACTTCGTCCAAGCGGGACGCGTTAAAAGCAAGAGAATTGAGAAAACAAAAAAAATCATGTTTCGCTACTTGGCACCGCAAAGTGTTTCACGAAAAACTATCGAGCAAAACCAAACCGCACGAAAGTACACGCGCTTCGCACGTCGCGCTTATCTCACAGATAATCGCTTATTGTTTATAGACACTCGAGACAATAACGAGTTTGCTTATTTTTCAAAAACCAACGAACAAGATTCTCGAATGCTCGCGCTTTGCATCGCGAGTTACGATAATCGATACGCAAATGAAAACTGAAGAACAAAAAAGTTGTATGTAAGAAAAAAAAGTTTGCAACAGCGGTAAAAACACTTACCCTGTCGGCCGACAATTTCCGCCACGTGTTCGCTGCTCGGCACCGGAACGCACTCGGTCATGTTCTGGCTCTTCTTGGAACGCGACTCCTCGAAGACGGTCGGTGCGGTCTGCAATGAATCCGGATCGTTGGTGGTGCCGTTGCCATTACCGGGACATCCGGAGGAGCTTTCCAGACCTATCATCGAAAGCTCTAATGCAAGTTGAAGCGCTCGCTGATCCTCGAGGGACGGCGCACCGCCGTTGTTGCCGCGATCCATCTCGCTGAACAAACTCGTCGGCATTTTGCTAGAAACAATCGCGTGACCACACTGATGTGAAGAAATATCAGACGACAACGACGACGACGATAACTGGGAACGTCGCACCAAGATCCACGCTGCTTGTGTTCTTCACCGAGTATACAACGTGCTCGCTGCTTCTCGTCTTTTCGTCGTCTTTACCTTTATCGAAAAAAACAAAGCAAACTGTTTTTATTACACGAAACAGTTCGCGTCGCTACGATGACGACGACGACGACGGTCACAATCGAGGAACGATGGTGGGATGTAAACGCGACGGAAGCGACGGCGACACTACAACGAAGACGGCAGCGAAATAAACTTGTCCCCGGTATACGCGTGTGTCGCGATGCTGACGAATACGTACGGGATCACGGCGATTACGTACGATACGCGGATTAGAACGAATGAATTCGTGCAAATGCGGAAGTAATGTCGCCGGTTTCGATATATGTGGTCGTTACCTCTTCCGCTCGCACTGTGCGTTAACTTCGTTCAAGTCCCCCTCTAGTGTGTGGACTCTCTCGGTTCGTTCACACAAAAGTTGAAGCGGTTAAGTCAGTCGCTCGTTTCTTCTCGCGCTGGAAACACGCCGGTATACAATACAACCACGCAACCGGCAACGAAAATGGCCTTCTCGATATCCCCACTGCGCTTCTCTTGTCAGACGCGTGCGAGTTTGTGCGTGTTCGTGTTATAAGAGCGTCTGCAGTCTCGTTCTTCCAACTCGTGCGAGACGCGTCTTCTTTTCGACTGATGCTTTCGTTCGTTCGTGTTTCTTTTCTCGACTCTCCTTCTCTCTTTCTTTCTCTCTCCCTCTCTCCAAACCACCGACCGGACGACGTAACGACGCGTGTATCGTGTATCGCGTTTGTTCGGCTGCCTCGTCACCGGTCAAACTGACCTGAGTGCCGTAGTCGTCGCGCGAGACTGAAACACTGAAAACGGAGGAAAGGGGCGCGCGCTCTGTGTGTTTCCGCTCCCTTCTTCCCTTTCTCGAATCCTCTCTTTGTCACACTCTTTCTCTTTCTCTCTCTCTCTCTATCTCTCCCTCCGGTTTGTCTCTCGTTCACCTCTCTTCACCTCGCGATCTTTCCTTTCGAAGGCAGGCGCGTGCAACTACCCTCTCGCTCGTGTTACCACTGCGACTGACTGCGACGTACTGCGACTGCGGCTGTCGATGCCGGCGCGCCGCCATGTGCCGGACGCCGGTTCTACCCGGCGCCGATTGGTCGCCCACGTCACGTGGTACACGGCCACCCCTCCCCACTACCGGCGCGACGCACGGGCGCTCGCGTAGCTAACGGCGCGGCGGAACGACAACCGCGCCGAGCGGAGCAACGTTGTTACGTTCGTTCTTTGGCTCCTTTGCCGCTACGGATGCGTGCACACTATCGTCCCCGGTTTACACCAACCCCCTCCGTGTGTATCCGTTCAAGCCGAGTTTCCCTGCTGCTGAAACACCGCCGTCGTTGGCCGTTCGAATGGCGCGTTACGCACCACCGATTTTCCGGAGCAGCGAGCTTCGATTCAGATTCCTCCCGGGGAAAAAAAGACAAAAAAAAAATGCATCTTTAACTTGTGCGCGATGCGCATATGAAAGCTCACAGAAAGCTTCCCTGATGGTTTCTCTTGCGATGTAACACACTCGGCTCGTGTTTTTCAGACTAAACTGTAAAACACGAGTAAATTCTGCGATCGTAAATCGATTTTCTCGCACAAGAAAATTGATTCTACACATTTGGCGCGAAATAAATTACGAATGTCGGCTTTCTAAAACTATACGATCAAGACGTGTTAAGCTTTTCTCTGGCAAAATAAATGTCCGCGCAACGATATATACAATTTTCCCCCGCGAAATGTCGAACGGGTCAAAGTGCACCGACCTAGGCGGACTCGTGTGGCGAACTCGCTCTTTCTTTCTCTCCTCTCGCGTATCCGTGTGCGAGGTGCACTTTTATCTCCCATTTTAACGGAAAGATAAACGCAAGTCCGTTTACAAATCCGAAGGAATAACATCCATCGCGCGGTTCGGATCGTAAATCGCGTTCCGGAATTATCGCGTATCGCTCTGAGGTTCGTAAAATGTTGATTAAATATCATCTAATATCTTAAGTATCTAAATATCTTAAATGTCCGTCTCTCACGTTCTTTCGAAAAAAGAGAAAATGTGAAACGAAGTGGTTTACTCGATCGACTTTTTCGCAGAGATTAACGAAGGGGACAAGAATTTTACGACCTGTCGCGCAATCGAAGTTACCTATCTCGCGCGATTATCGTCCTTGAACCTCGGTAGCGGATAATTCCAAGCTTCGGTTCCTCCGGCTACGCGAGAATCGTTGGGCTCGCGACCGATGTTACAATTTACTTTCTCTTCTAGGCGAAGGAATTTCAGATATTATCTATTGCAAACTCATCGTTGACCCTAAACTTGGCAGTGCAGCGCACTCTCTCTTTTTCCCCGCTGTTTCGGATTTTCATTTCCTGGCAGCTTGTCTGCGATCGAAGTAAATTCTTGCGTTTTTTTCTTTTTACATCGAAAATTACAAGTTTTGTTCGAGATTGTTCCGTTCTATATATGTGAAGACAAAACTCGATGCGTGGGAGCCGACTGTGTGAGCGATCGGAATTTATCGAGTGACAAGCTTTGTCGCCGCAAGAACCGGCGCTCAACAGTACCGAAATGCCTTGGCGTAGACAAGGTCGAGCCGAATGTCCATACCTGGTGGTCCCCTAATTTGCGAATCACAAGGTCCGACCACCTGCCCGACTAGCGGTTTCGTTCAAGTAAAAGTGAAAAGAGGCGTCCGTCTCTCCCGAGCCGATTCTCTAGACGCGGATGCCGCGCGGACCTTGAACCGAGAGGAGCAAACGCGTGATCCATTGTTCTCTGCTGACGACCCTTCGTCCTCTCCTTCGGAGTTCTCTCCTTCCTTCGGGCCTCGATTGCTCGATTTTTTCTGTTTTTAGTCGGGATCCGATCTCACAGGTCCGCGTCCTCCATTCTCGAGGACAGACGGAACGACGGGCGCCGCCGCCGCAATCCACGAATATCCCGCGAATCATCATTTGTTTTTCGCGCAACGAGTTCTCCGAGTTAAGGCGCGCGTTAGATCCTTTGTTGTGCTCGTTGCCAATCGTTTCGATAAAGAAAGAGAAGTTTCTTTCGACTTGAGTCGCGAGATCGAACGTACATCGTCCTGATAAATCTCTATCTGACGACGATGAATTCTTCAAGGGTGCGATTAATTTGTTTCTTATCGCTAGCCGAAAGCAACGACCTGCGTGCTTTACCTCGCGCGATCTCTTTCTTCCTCTTCAAGGCTGTCTCGGGACAGCAACCACCTTTTGTCACGAGCACCTGCACGACGACTATTCGCACCGGCTCGCTCGTAAAATATCTCGCGTGTTTTATCGTACATACGATTTTGCGAACTGCTGCCTCGTCAATAAAACTGACGGATTAATCGTGCGAAAACTCGTCAACACGTGTAACATGTCCGTTTCGGAAAATTCATAAATTTGTACGAACTAACAATATTATTGCGAAGAATTTTAAACGGTGATATAACATTCGCAGTCTCTTCTTGTTGTAAAATGTAATCTCTTGTCGGCTTGACAACCGGAGAAACGATCGGTCTCTTTGCTTGACGACAAACGAAAGGACGCGTTCCACGTCACGTCCGTTCGTCGCGTCGCTCT
This sequence comes from Pseudomyrmex cubaensis, assembly GCA_014825685.1. Classification (NCBI taxonomy): domain Eukaryota; kingdom Metazoa; phylum Arthropoda; class Insecta; order Hymenoptera; family Formicidae; genus Pseudomyrmex; species Pseudomyrmex cubaensis. The sequence goes on along the minus strand of QVOA01005546.1, from coordinate 119,848 downwards.
TTTCTGGCGGATCGGCGTATTAAAACCACCTCCTCTTCGGTGTTCCGCGTCGCTCGTCGTATTTTTACGGCGTGCAACCGGTTGCCTTCCACGTTGCGATCATTGTCGTCGCTTTGGCGAAACCCCGGCGACTCCCGTGGCGCGGCCGCATCCACCGCTGATACACACGCGAATAGACGCACCTCCGTACGTGTACACGCGCGTATTCGCATGTATGTAAGGTACACGAGGTTCTCGGAGAGCGCGGAGGAGAGGATATTTCTTTCGATTTCGATCGCCGGGGTGCTGCAGCTATGCCGGGGAACCGCATTGCTGGCCTCTGAGTCGGCGACCACAACGTCGAGAGCTACGGTGTGAAAATTGTTCCGATATTTCTTTTCGAGACACGTCTTTCGACGAAAAACATCGAGCGCATGTCATTATTTTCGTTTATAATACGAGCAATTCTCTCAGTAATCCCGCATACAAAAAATAAGCTCGATATACAACAATATTAACATAAAACAGGCGTGTATAAATTTATTATCATATTGTACGAATATTAATGTTGTGTATACAAAAAATTAATATAATATTCTGAATATTAAGAGAAACGCTCTCGGTAAACTCGTTATCGGTAAATAATACAGCAATCACACACAAAGCTTTTGGTAATCGGGGGTAACTAAAGGCAATCGCGCTTTGCCCCGAGTTTCCTCGGGGCAATTCGGACAGAGAGAGAGAGAGAGAACTGCGAGATACCTACCTACTAGCGTCGAATTATCTCGCAATGCGCTGGATATCGATTGGCCGCGTAATGTCTGGTTATCCGCAAAATCGCGCGCGGGCGGTCGACCGCGCTTTGCACACGCAGAAGGCAAGAGAGAGAGAGAGATCTCTATGGCTACCGAAACCGCAGCGGCGCGACCCGTTCTTCGTAAGGTTTGTTGTTGCACAACGGCGAAAACACAAACAGCACGCGGGTTTAACTGACGATATCGCTTGCGCGGATGAGGAGGTTGCCTCTATCTAAATACACTACGCGCGCGCGCTGATTTATCCGCGGAATGCGTCGCGGCTTCTTACCGCAGACACAACACTTGTCACCCTATCGTAGTCGTGCGCGTCCACGTGGATACGGCATCCGCCATCGCACAAAAATGCTAACCTTTGCATCAGTTGTTTGTGCTCGCTCGCTTTAAATTTAAAACAATACACGTATATTTTCTTCTTGGAAAAAATCGTTGGACAAAGGCAATTAAACCGTAATTTGATCAAAAACAATTAAATACACACGTTTTAATAAACAATTATATTTGCGAATGAGAGATATTTCATTCATTCCGACGTATTACTTTCTATTGTATCACCCGTTTTCACGCGTATAAAGCGGTGTGCATTTGATAAATCAAACAAAAACACTATATATGTTAGTAAACACTTCGTTTTTTTTCTATAATAATTGTCCTATATGCGCGATAGATGGTAAAAGTAAACTTTTTAAAATTTCGAGAAACGATTAGAAAATTCTAGAATACTTCCAGAGGATTTGGAAAAATACAATACCTTCGTCAACTCCCTGCAGTTACCAAATGATCCGTACTATTGAACGACCGATACAATGGCAAGGACAGTATAAATCTTTTGTGACATTTGAGAATCTTAGCCTTCGAAGTCGGAGGAATTTCCGTTCGAATATGTAGATTTCAATAACACATTTTAAAACATCTCTAGTGCGTGAAAAATAGTCTTAAATATTTCCTTCAAAGCAAACATTTCAGAAAGAAGAGATATAATGAACTTGGATTTATTTAGTAGAAATATTCAATTCAATTCAGAAATATTCAAATAAGTAACTTTTAGAAGTAAAAGTTTATCTTTATCTCACACATTGTCCGTAATAAACTTTTTAACAATTTAGAAAAAAATGATTCAGCAAGAAAGTTTTATTTTTATTATCCAAATAAACTTATCATACACGTTTTGTTTATCATAGATACACTCGAAGTCTAATATGGAATAACTTTTATGTATAAGCATCTTATCGCAAATGTCGCTATTATGAATATAATTACGCAACTTGTATTTGAATAAGACCCGAAATCGAACTTTTTTCTCGACAATATGTTGTTAAATCTATTTATTAACTAATATTTGTCTAATATAAAAATCTTTTACAACTGTCGTTAACACTCGACGGAACGATAAGATATAAAATTTTGAAAGAGAAAAACTAACAGAACTTCTCACGGAACCTTTTTGTCAGACGGATTTCACATTGAGAATGGTTTTCTCCTTTATTTTTTTTTGGAAAAAAGGACAAAAAGAACAAAATAGTTTCAAACAAAGCGGTCGGACTAGACGATCTAGCAAAAATACCTTCGTTCCCTAGGAGCGTGCGAGCGGAAGTCTGAAAAATGTTGCCTGCCTTTTTTCTCGAAAAATATCAAAATTCCTCTCGGTCATGTTTCACATGAAGAAGTTATTTTCAGCGCAAACACAACTGCAAAGAAATTATTATATAACTCTCGCGAACACACGAACTCCATATACGCGTGAACGGAGCCGCTTCAAAGAGACGCGCGTAATTTGCATCGTTATCTAGCGCGCGCGACGCGGCGGGAAGATTTTTTTTTTTTTTTTTTTTTTTTTTTTTTTTTTTTATGTGAGACGGCCCTTTTACGTCTTCACGTAGGTAATTATCGCGCTCTTTGTGCTGGAAGAAGTGCACGTTGAAAACAGAAACGCGCGGTGTTTTCCATCTCCGACACACGCGCAACCGGTGAAAATGAGAAGAGCGCGCGCGCGACTGTAGGCGCGTTCGCTTCTCCTTTCCTCTCTTCGTGGGTCCACGAAGGAGAGAAAGTCTGTCGACATCGATTACGTATAACAGTCGTTCGTTGGGAGTCGAAGGTCCCCCAGCTGTTCTTCCGTGCGAAGCGACGGTGGAACCCTCGACGCCTCCTTGTTTCAGAAGGCCCTTGTCGCGAACTTCAAACCCGTCTATCGTTTCCTGCGACGACGGAGCACCGTTGACTTTCGCCCGAAACGCGCGCGCGCGCGCGCGTTGTCAATTTCGCACGGGTCAGAGCTCACGAGAGAAAATCATCGCGTGTCAAAAGAGAAGAGAGATAAATCCAAAATACATACTTGGCGGCCAATAACCTCCCGATACAAATAGTATAGTCAAGTCGGTCAACTTCCGATGGTCGAATATACCGCCTGAGCGAGGATCGATAACGCCGCCGTGGAGCGCGATGTGTCTATTTATACGTCGGCTATATTACGTACAAGACAGAGGAGGAGGATGTAATCTTCGATGTGTTCCAGATAAGGTCTTTACACGCGATGCCGATGTATACCGCGTGGCAATACACACATATCGGCGTTGCATTAAATGAGCGCGAAAAATTCTAACGAACGCCACGAGGGATAATTGTACGAGCGTGTGAGCACGAGCGGTGGCGCTCAATGATGCGAAATTAAACGTCGAATAAATGAGCGTAATATCGATATCGACACGACCAAAACACGACGCAAGAAATTTCGTTAATTATGTACGAGCCGGGAGGCGGAGAGAGAAACGCGCGGAGAGAAGAAATTATTCGGAACGTATCCCGTAGCAATTTTTCAATTCCCAACTCATCGAATATGTACACTCATGTGCGACATTTATATTATACCTACGCAAATAAAATTCTGATAACAATTAGATAAGACTTGTTCACATTAGAAACGCATTTTCCGGCTAACACAAATGTGCGAAAGCGAGCACTTTGTTACACGGAAATTTGCGATACATCCGAAATTTGCTTCCGCGCAATGGCGAGAACTCGCGGCAGCGAGTTTTTAACTGGCGTGTCGAGCGGTTATAATTATTCTAAGTGGTTGGATACGTTCTGTATCTCTAACTGTAAGAGTATTTAATAATTACAACCTCGTTCCCGAGAGTAATTAGTCCTTCTTGCATGAATCTCACTATTTATTTTTCTCCGCATCTGTTCACAAACTGTTTCGTGTACGTCGTACTTCGTGCGCGCATATTATCGCGAGAATTTCGCGCTATTGATCGCCGGCTCAGGATGCAGGCAATATCGGGTCTGGCGATGCATTCCCGTGTCGCGGGCTACACAACACGCCGCCCGTAATCCACGACACCCAACCGCACCGATTAGGCCGGATGGATCGGGCCGCGGTCGAGTCATGTGTTCGACGAAGTTACAACGATTTAAACTGGGACATGTGACGCGATGACGAGAAGGGCGAGGAACGGGGCTTACTCTTTATCTCTCTCTCACCGCGTCTGGTTGACAATAAGGGAGCTAGCGACCCTTGCCGAGGAGGGAAACAGCTGTTGATCGGAGGTGGAACGATATACCGGACAGAGGAGGAGAGACTGGGAGGCGAGAGACGACGGAGGGTAGGCAGGAAGAAAAAAGAGGTTACCACCTGGTATATCCTCGGCTTATGCTTACCTGAAAACCGATGCCAGCCACCAGTATACCTGAAGGCCCGAGACTTCTTTTGTGCCCAAGGCCCCAGGGCCATTTCCAGAGAGTCGTGCAAGCCCGCACGGCTGCATTCGACGAAATTTGCGAAGAAACTTCGGTTCTCGAAGTTTCCAACAAACAGAACAGAAAAATGTCGAGAAAACCTTTTGTTCGCCGACATCTTTCCAATGTCCAGCAGAGCCGGATATTACGGTGTAAAAAGATAAAAAGACATATTGTGGGAAAGATGAGAGTACAGATGAAAATTAGTCTGGGAAAAAAAAAAACGAACTTGGGTACAAAGGACTTCCTGAACATAATTATCAAAATTCCTTGCATATTTTTCTTAATGTCGATCCGTTTCACGAAAAGAGAATTGTATTGAATAGAAGGCTGTTTCCCGTAACCGAAGACGATATTTTAAGGACGGTCACTTTTCGTGAGCGATTTTAGTTCGGAAGATAATAACGTTTTGCATGATTAACAATTTACCAGCACGTTTCTCAATTCGATGAATTATCTTTTCCGAATCAGGCAAACCGTCGCGATATTTGAGAGAGAATTAAGTGAATCCAAAAATGTATCGTTTAATATAATATTCGAAGTAATTGATTTTATTTCTAATGTTATGTATTCGGGACACTTTAATTATTTATTTCTGAACCGGATATATCTGTTACACTCTTACCATCTGTCGAAAGTCCGAGAAAATTGGTAATTTCCGTGACCATAATCGATTTCTCGCGTGTCACAGGAAATATTGGGCAGATTGCAGTGTACAAGCCGTTTAAAACGTCATCGAATTTATATTTACTAATCCAATTTATTTTCTCGTGTTGCAATAGAAACAGGACTTACCGAGTAAGACACGCCTTTACACGATTCAGCTGTTTCGATCCCGTTGCGATGCTCCGCCGCAGTTGGGAAACTTGTTTTGAAATTTATTTCGAGAGAGTTGGAATCGATGTCGCATTTTATTCCGTTGACATTTTTTCATCATCCTTTTTTTCTTCTTTTTCTTGTTTGGTTTTTTACAAAAACGTTAAGTAGAAAACATGGCTTGATAAAATGTGTAAACGAACTTATATAAACCTAGGAAAGATAATAAATATATACAATAAACTCCTACAATTTAAGTCTGTAGGGCACGTAAAGCGTCCTGTAATTTCTTTCTCGCTACAGCCACTCGATCTTCTTGCTTCTTTATGTCTTCGTCCGCTATCGAGACTGCCTAAAATGAAAAGAAATAAATCGACTTATAAGTGTAACATTAATAAAATTGTCTAATGTATGTATACATAAGATGAGTATGAACTGTTATCGAATGACATTGATATCTAATTATCGGTGTGTGTCAAGTTAAACACTGATATTGAAATTTCATAGTTCTCCGATTAGATTAGAATGTTTTCATCTTATTTTTGAAGAGATTCTCCATAATTTATAAACAAAATCCCCGATTTATAGAGATTTATCAGATTCATCAATCTTATATTTACGATTGTTGTAAATTTATTTTCAATCTTATATTTACGATTGTTGTAAATTTATTTTCAAATACTTTGTAAACAAAACATTTCGTACGGATCTTACCTGAACGAGCGGTTGATCGGGATTGAGAAATACTCCAGGATTTTTCTCCAAAGCCGCTTTAGGTCCAGTTTGCCCTGTAACTGGTTGCGAAGATACATGCAACGCGGTGGCCACACTTTGCAGCAGAGTCTCTTCTGTGATATGCGGCCCTACTGGTTTTAAGTTCTTCGGCAGATCCATGGCATCAAATTCATAACCATCCGGATCACAAGCTCGCAATCCTTCTAATCGTTTCTCCCAGAATAGCTGAAAAGTTTCATTAAAGAAATTTAAAGATTTTGATTACTGACGATGATTTATATAGCAGTCTACTGACGCAACACACTATACGTTACTACTTAAATGATACAGGTTAAAAAAAAGAATATCATCTGTATGACATAAAAATTTATAGAAAATCATATAAAATTGAATCATTGCTTTTATACTCTATCATTGTATAATAAAATATGATTGTTAAATTCAATTTAAAATCCAACCCAAATAAAAGGTTCAATAAGTTACAAGTTTTTTTTTTATCAAGATCATTTTGTGTCTCTCTCACAATTATTAAAAAAGTTATTATATCCCATTGAATATTATCTGCCATTAAAACTTCAATAGAAAAAAAAAAAAAAATATTGATCATTTCATGATTGCGTGTTTAGAGTTACCTGCTTAGGCTTATCTTGGGAGGCATACTTGCTGTCAGTTTTATCAACTCCTTCCTAAAGCAATGATTTAAGAATTGTATCATGTGAACAAGGACAGAGGACATTCTAGTAAAGAATGTTAAAAAATGAATGGATATAAAACACAAACTGTGTGTCTTGCAGGTATCAATAGAGAGTCAACTTTCGACAGATAAGAAATCTCCCAGCTCCCAACACAAGTGTGTATTTACGGATAATAAGTGCGCAAGAGTAAATAGATTACACACACATGTCACATACTAAATAGAATACAAAAATCATTCAAGTTATTATGATACCACATCATTTATTTTACCAGTAGCTCAATCACTGTACAGTTAGATCGCTATGTAAACCAACCTGCTTTGGTCTATCCTGAGTGCCATGTTTGGCATCTCTTACTTTTCCTTCCTGTGATTTGATAATTGTCACCGGTTGCTTGAAAATTGATGCCGTTTGCCTAATCGGTGGAACCAACGACGCGTCATTTCTGATATTACGACTGAAAAAAGAGAAAAACCATGAAGCTGTCTACAAACAAAACTGGAAAGACAAGTGTTTAAAGAGTGACAGATTTGAAGAGAGAGGTTTAAATTTCACTTTCTGTGTGTAAAACTGTATCTCCCAAACAAAGACAGTAAACATATACGGTAAGTAATACTAAACACGATAAGTTTACTCAACTTACTTGTAATAATAATCCTTCCCCGTGGACGCCAACTGGCTCTGATTTTTCCGCTCTTCCCTTTGCCAACTGATCGGCATGGCTGAAGCATACTTCTTTTTCTCCACAGACATATTCATCGTGATTTGATCGTTTGTATCATACAAATGTTTTTCCAAACGAGTCTTACACTTAAACAGTTGTGCAAATATGTTTATGAGTACGTATTTTGCTTATTTTGTTTTACTGTCAACCATATTGGAGCACACTCCATATGGGAAACACTCGGAAAGTTTCGAAAGCATCAAGCGGATCGCGTCTCGTAGTTCGACGTTTCGTCTTCAGAGCGCAGCATTTTCTAGCGCGCAAAGTACATCAATCGCGGTCGTTGAACCGGTGGCGCGTGCTAAATTCAGGACTTCTTTTTTTAGATTTCATAACTTCGCGTCGAGTTTCACTTGTTTCTCGATATAATCATCTATTCTTTGACTTTGTCACACGGACTTTTTTACATCCTTGAACAACCTCGTTGAAAAAAGAAGTGAGCGCAATTTTCGGACTTTCTTGGTCGACAAATGGCGGACGCTTCAAGGACCGCGCTGACCGCGCAGTTTTTAATTCTTCGTACTGTAAGTTTGAATCTACTTTTATTATTCGGATTTTTGTCCGCATTATATCGTCGCGTTAAATATTTCTCTTGGGTATTTTGAAAAGGATCTAAAAGTTATCCTGAACACTTTCTTTTTTAATATCACTTTATTTTTACATCTGCGAAACATGCTAAGTGCTGCAACATACTTTCAAAAATGTTTAATTTCTACTTACCCTGAAAAAAAAATCTAAAGCTTTTCTCTCCTTATAAAAATTACATTCACAAGTAGAATACATTTTCCATTTTCACACATCACGAGTTATATATAAAAAAAAGCATTTGACTGAGACGGGATCGAAGGGGGATTCGGCAAAAATAATAAAATATATGACAATGATTTATTTTATATAGATATAGAGGATTTTAATTGCCGAAAGAAACAATATATTTTTCGCGTGTTTTTTTTTTTTTTTTTTTTTTTTTTTTTTTTTTTTTTTTTTATGAATGTATTATTTCTCTCCCACGGCGGCTTTCGTACGCTTTCGCGGGGTGCAAAATGCGAGCACGGAGACACAATTTCAACATATGCGCGGGGGAGAGGGAAGAAGGAGAAATAGGAAAGGAAACGGGTGGATGAGGGGGCACAATCGTCGTCGCACTCGTCGTGAGACTTACTTGTTTATCGCGTAATGCTTTTTTTTTTTCACGGTGCGTGTGTTATTTCAACTGTAAAAGAATATCGATTCTGTACAAGTTGATGAATTAGTGATAATTAACTATTGAGTCTTCTTGAGGTATCGTTGTTTCTATTGGTCTATATAATCGGAGCTGTGCTCGTCCAAAATCGAATCATGTTACATTGGCGTGTGTGTTTGTGTATATGTTTGTATTTAATCGTCTCTGCGTGTATCGTAACTTTTTCTCTCTGCGTGAACACCAGTTATTAACGTGTATTTTTTTTTTTTTTTTTTTTTTTTTTATTTGTTTATTCTATTTTCGTATTGCGGCAGTACTAAAACAGTGACATTGGATTTTGAACGATCACAGCGGTGTCAACGTGTGTGTGCCTTCCTGTAACAAAATATAAATCTCCATTACGCATCACCCGCTTTCACCATACGGTTCCGAATAATAAACGTACTAATTAGTATTCTAATAAAGTTCAGACGCATCTGCGCGACTTTGAAGTTGCACCGAGGAGCAGTAAGAATTCAAGTGTTTTGTCTCGCTTTACATATTATTATATAGTCGTCGTCGTCGTCGTCGCTGCAGTCGTCGTGGTGTTTTTGTCGATTGCGCTCTCGACCGGGTCGCTCGATGGGATCGTTTAAAAGTCTAGGATCTCATCATGATGAATAGTCACAAAAATACTTTTTCGAATAATCTGCAAAACTCGTCCACAAAACGTGGTCCGCTCGCTCGTGTGGGTGTGTATTTTTTTACGCATATATATAATATGTATGTACGTGTCTCTCTCTCTCTCTCTGTGTGTGTGTATGTGTGTATGCGTGTGTATAGTATGTGTGCGCGTAGTATGTATATATACTATATATATGCCTATTATGGCAGTCGAGACTCGCAAATAATGTACAAATAATGTGTCCGTGCGTTGCGTTTGGCGCAACTTATTGAATTTTCTATTTGTAGTCAATACCGCTTGTAATAGGCGTATGAAAGCCAAGTTTCCTGCTTACCTGCGCGTAAGTCACTGCGAAAGATCGAAAAGTATATCTCTTTCACCTGTTTATCATCTTTCACCTTTTTTATAACCGTTCTTCTGTTTTTCTCTCTCTCTCTTTCTCTCTCCCTCTCCCTCTCTCTCTCTCTCTCTCTTTCTTCGCTTATAAAATCTCCATTACAATAAAGTCTTAACGGTAGACGTAACAGTGTTCATATACGAAAAAATCGTATGTAAAACTAAAAATGGTAATAAGTACAAATTATTATTCTTCCTCTCGGTGGTAGAAATGTCAAAGATCACATTGTCTGCCTCTCGATGCTGAACACGCACGCGACAATCGTGCGCGCGTTTAATATCGACAGCGTGATCGATACTTTATCAGTTTCTCATAGCCCCTATTCCTCCGCTACATGACGTAAACATGGTCGGTCTACATGTGTGCTCGATATATTATGCGTAATTCTTGCGACATGACGTACACATTCCTACTTTGACAAATCTACAACACTAAAGTCAGCCGCACGCGATCGGGTGTATCTCGTCCTCGCGCGAGAACCAAACCGTCGTCATCCGACGAAACACGCGCCATATACTTGCTGCTCTTCCATTTTTTTGCCTTGCACGCAGAGAACATCCTAATTATAAAGATTCTATATTACATCAGTAACATATTACACAAGCGATTCTGAATCGCCTCCCACGTTAAATACAGTCGGAGGGGGTTACTTACTTTACACGCACATTCGTTTTTTTCTCTCGCACATCCATTTGCTGCCTCACATCCTCTACTTACGATCGTAGGCTCTATACAATCTTATACAGCCAAAAAGTGCTGCAATCTTTATATATATATATATATTTATGTATTTATATATATATTATGTAAATGACCATCCCGTAGTGAATTTAACTCTTCGAGAGCTTCTTGTGAAAACGGGTAATTTAATCCGTGTTTCGTCCGATATATAGCAACCATAGTACCAGACCAAGTTTTGTCTCGATTTGTGTCAAGTTTTACGTCGTATTTTGTCTCTCTCAACAGGTCGCGCACTTCGCGTAAGAGAGACAATTCTATACAATTTTATACAGCTGAAAAGTGCTGCGATCTTTATTTATATATATATATTATGTATATGTTCTTCATGTAAATGATCATCCCGTAGTGAATTGCTCTTCGAGAGCTTCTTGTGAAAACGGGTAATTTAATCCGATATATATTATGTTCCGTCCGATATATATAGCAACCATAGTACCAGACCAAGTCTTGTCCCGATTTTTGTCAAGTTTCATCATGTCTTTCTTAATAGATTGCATTGTGCGTAAGAGAGACATTTGCTTCAATTCTCCCGTAATAAGTTAATGAATCGATCATTAGAAGCGATCTAAGACGCGAAGTATATCCTATCGAGTGAAATGCGTTCAATATATCACTTCGTAGACGGTGGCTTTTTTGTCGCCGGATCCGGTTACGATGAACTTGTCGTCGGTAGAAATGTCACAGCTGAGTACTGAAGAGGATTCCTTGGACTGAAAAAAAAGACCGGAAACAATTACATTACCGCACTCTGAAAAATGAAATTATGATAGATCGTATACTAGGTATTGAAAGTAAACTAGCAATTTGCGTTACGCGACAACCAACCTGGAATATCGATGCGCCGTATGGCGTGCGCCACGCGTTAAGTAAGTTGTCCTTGCCGGTGGAGACGAACCACTTGCCGCACGAAGCGAAACGTAACGAAAGCACGCAAGACTCGTGTAGATGCAGCTGATACTTGTCGGGCTTTGTGGCGTGAAGTACCTCGACGTTCGAGTTCTCCATACCCACGGCCAGCCACTCGCCGGTCGGGCAGTATCCCAGGGAGAATATCTGCGACGTGAAGTCGTGCTGCTGCAGCTGCCTGCCCTCTCGCAGGTCCCAGGAGCGCACAGTGTTGTCGAGACCGCCTGTCCAGAGCTTCGAACCATCGGCGGAGATGTCGATGCACGACGCACCGTCCGTGTGGCCTTGGAACTGTCTGACCAACGTCTGATTCTGCAGATCCCACACGGCGATGTTGCCGTCGCTGCAGCAACTGAAGCAGACTTTCGAGTCCGGCGAGATAGCCAGCGCGTAGCACGCGGGCGCCGAGGAGGTCAATTCCGCCTTGATTCGTGGCGTCGGGCTCGCCAGATCCCAGATGCTGAGATTACTCGCCTCACCGCCCACAATCAAAGTCCTGCCGTCGGGAAGCAGTTTGACTGACCTGGTGATTAAACGACAAACACATTGTTAAAATTTCGCTTACCGTTGAACGACGCTACTTGTGTGCATTTTAAATAATCTCCTCGCTCACACGCATTGACATACGAATGAGAGAGGAAAGAGGCGGGGATAAATGTGTACTGAAAATGTATGCGGTGAAATCGATGCCGGGCTGTTTCGTGATATACAACCAGCCGGACACGACTAAACGTCATTCAGAATTCAGTCGAAAATTAATTACATCGACCGCATATAGCATTTGGGAGAGTTAATGTGTCACGAATAGCGAATCAAGACAACACGTGTTACCACCACGACTGACCTGATGTAGTTGTCGCGTTGCAAGCAATCAAGCTGCGAGACGGGTTTCGTGCTGCCGTTGGCGCCCTGACTGATGTCCCACACTTTGACGCAGCCTTTGCCTCCGGTGTAGACGTACTTGGTCGGATTCGAGATCGTCACCGCGCAAACCACCTCACCGTGAGTGAGAGTGTTTATCTGACGCGCGTGACGCGGAATGCCGGGACCGATGAGCGCGTCCTGCGGGAACGGCACCGGCTGCATCGTTCCTTCGCTGGAAACGTGGAAGCTATACGCACTGCGAAAAAAGAGATCCCGTAAGATCCCGTACCGATAAAACGTACACGGAAGACAAAATTTTGTTGGCACAGCAAGTTTTTCACTGCCATAGCACACTTGTTTACTATGTGGCCAGTGAAATAAAAAGTTGTTGCGAGAAAAACTAATTTTATTTATTCAAGATATTTGGCTGAATCTGAAAAATTTTGTTATAATAACAAGTTGGTTCTCATTGCATTATCAATTTTGCTGAAATAACAATGGCTAAATTAGACTAGCACTTTTTTTGTTCTTTCAAAATACTTCTGTAATCTATGCAAATGTACTATACATATTAGCAAACGTTCAGTATATATTTATTATTAAATATTAAAAATATTAAAAATATTATATTTCATACTCACTGGTATATACAAAGTGTAGCAAAATAAGCAGAAAAATGTGTGTGCGCATCATCATCTTGTGATATTTAATTATTTCTGCTTCAATACTTTTTTGTAAGTGTGTAATAAGAGTTCTTGGAAATGATTTTCGAGTTGGAAACGCAATAATGTCATTTTCACATGTTTCATGATTACCTACGTAACATTTTTAGTTACCGTATCCGGTATCAGAATATCAAGCTGTTTTTTGAATGAAGCGAACTTCAATGTCCACGAAAACATATCAATATGACACTAATAAGATTCTAACCGGAAACTCGCCCAGAGCAATGCGTTGTTGTTATACATCGTTGTTCAATTGTTACTCCTTCTGTTAGATCACACCAGTGATGATATGGATAATTTGCTGAACAGATAAAGAAGAATCACTCGCGTATTAAAGTATAACGATTATATTCCTGCGTAGTAGTTGCTCATGATGGTTACGTTCCAAATGTCTGATTTTCTGAAGGAAAAACGTTAAAGCAAAGAAGATTGTGCTATTCGCGTTGTATTTTCATATTAACGCAGAGGGCGTTGTATTTAGAATCGATAAGAGATCGATATATCGAATTCAAACATTTTCAAAGAACCATAGGAATATATAGACGTATAGCACTACAACTGCGTATGAAGACAAGAAAAGTGATTTTGGACATGAGAAGGTCAAGACACTTGACTTCGATAACTCTCGGTTACGTTCGATAGCATTCGGGTCCATATATGTGTAGAGTTTTGTTCGGTTTCGTTCGGCACATTCTTATAGACTTGATTTCTTAGTGGCACAAAGGCTACACATACACTTTTGTATGTGTGTAGCGAGACTTGCGATCTGCGTCTGCGTCTAAAGGTCTATCTGTAAGACGCAGACGCGGGCCTGCGGAATTTACTAATCACGTTTGTCGATTGGTTGATTTAATCAACGATTGGTCAATTCCGTGAAACCTGTGTCTGCGTCTAAATGCAGATCTTTATGTACATGGGCTTTAATATCAAATATTTCTAAGCGCTCAATAACTTAGCCAAAGTTAGTACTGAGTCAGTATCATTTTTACCCCAGTAAAGCTCCATATATTCTTGAAGGCTATGCACTAAAACCGACGCAATATTTCAAAACTCGGTTTCATGATCAGTAACAAATTGTATTTGCTGTTCTGATAAATTTATATATCAGCAGCAACAGTTTTTTTTGTTACAATAATGAAATGTCTGCTGAAAAGAGATAATTTACTTAGTAGCAAATTAAGATGTTTGTCCAAAACAATTTATTCAGCAAATAATTTTATATTTCTCAAGCAAAACGAGTTTTAGTATCAATAAAATGAAACTTTAATCAGAGAACCAAACTTTTTTCGCTGTCGTTACAAAGATGTAATAGCAATAACAAATTTGTTGTGGCAACAAAATTTTTTTTCTGTGTATACAAATTGCAAAAACGATTGCGAACGCGAGGAAGAAAACACTCACGGTTTGCCACCCGGCGGCACACCGATCGGTCCGAGCGGCGCTCTCATAGCGTGAGGATCGTAAAGCTGCTGAAGAGGCGGTCTCGTAGGATAGCCATTGAGTGTCGCCGAGGGATAGCCCAGCATGTCCACGTGAGGTCCCGCGGGCGGATGATGCGGTGGCGGATAGTGCGGATAAGGACCGACCACCGATGCCGAGACCAGCGGTTTGGTGGAACTCGATGGTTTCAACCCACCTGAACCGGAACTGCTTCCACCTACGACGTAACCAATTAATTGATTACTTCCCTACGATGTTGGTTTTTATTTCTAATATACATCGACAAACATGTAAATACCATGTGTAAATTTCTACTCTGGTGTTTGTGTGTCAAGTTTCATGCTCGAATTCACGAAGATACTAAATAAACGTACCCGCTGATGTTGGCGTAACTGGTTTCGAGATTGGTGTCGTCGGTTTCTCACGTTCCTCCATTTTCTTGGCCGAGGGAGTGCTCGCGTTGCTGCTGGTACCGCTCCTAGGGGACGGCGGCGGCACTTCCTTCTTCACCTGGCCGCTGAGCGGCACCGAAGACGGACCCAGTTTATCGAGACCGTTCTCGCGTGGCGACGCGGTGCCGTTCGCCGCTGGACTGGTCGGGCCCTCGCTCGCGTCGTCCACCACCAGATCTTGGTCGCTCTTTTCACCATCGCTTTGCTGTCGGGGAGAACGTGCACGGCTTCATTAAAACGGCCCAAGAATCGCATAACATGGAGTGCTAATTTGGAATACCTACATGGCCAATGTCCTTGTCGTGCTCCTTTTTCATCTTCTTCAGGGGCAGATGATCGTGTTGCGGATCAGGTGTGCTGCGCGGTCTATATTTCTCTCGCTCTGCGGGTGATATCGAATTTCTCTGGAAAAAAAAATCGCAACATCGACATTTTAGATTTTGAAATCTCTGACGGAATTATTCGAATTATTTAATGAAAGACACTTTGTGAGTTTTCTAAAGAAAAAACATCTATTCTCGTTCCGCGCAGTTAATCCGATTATAGAAATCTATGGGATTTACTCAAGATGTTTACGGACTGAACTTACTTTCTCGTAGATTTCTACGAGAACATATTGAGGATCTTTTGTGATTGAAGGGAATTGTCGATTGATGGAGAAAAGAGAAAGAAAATGAGATGATAAATTCTTTTCCAGATAGCGCAATTTGTCGTCAGTATAGTTACAAACAGAAACGTCATATTGACGACACCTTGCTACCTTATTTATTACATAGTACAGAACTCCTTTCGAAATCTCGCGCGTATCGCGCATGTACGAGATTTCACAACAGAATTTCATTATAAAATAATATTAAAAATTAGATTATTGAACAACTAGTGAGGTAAAAAAAAAGAAAAGAAAAATGATCAACTCGGACAAATTTTTGTGCAACACGCTTTCGATCGCGTTTTCGCGCAAACGTCTAAGAAGTCGTCGGTACAAAAATATTTTCCAGATCGAAAAACATCGATGAGAAATTTTTACGAGCGACAGTTTATTGACGGTAAAACAGTCGCTCATCGTTCACATACCTTCATATATATATAAGTGGCAGGTCTTTTTTTGTCTCTGATATATAAATGCGCGTTCCATCTTGCGACTTCGTAAAATAAAAATAGGATCTCGGCGTTTGCGACTTTATGCCATGACTTGTCCACTTCCGTATCGATTGTCTGAATATAGCAGAGAAACCGAAGCCAAATTTTCAAAGATAAAAGATATAAAATTTGGAAACGTTCTTGCATCTACAGGTAACTTTTTGACGTCGCCTAGAAATAATAACATAACAGTTTTCATTAATTATTAAGTACAAAAAATTTATACAAAAATTTTCACAAACAACAAATACAAAAATAAACAACAAATAAAAATAAAAAATAGAAGTTAGTATTTAAATTTTGAAATTTATGACGTTTTATCACGTTTGCGAGTTATACAAAAAATTCTCAATAAAAATTTATCAGTGGTCGAAGCGATTCAATTGCACATAAAAAACTAGTCTCTTTCCGGAACAAAAAGAAGGCGGTCTAATAGTGCAAAAATATTGCAGACATATTCCAGAGAGAATGTAACAGCCAACACTCTCGCTTGAGAGCCCCTATCGTAAACTGTCGCCCCCGATGTCGAAGTAAATCTCCTCTCCTCAATTACCCTTCGTTCCTCTTCTCTCACCCCTCTTCTACTGCTACTGTCACCTTTCTCGCTCTTTCGGTCCATTACTTTGTCGCCCCGGTATTATCTCCTCCTTCTGTCGGCCGAAACGCTTCGAAGTGAAGGGAAATAAAAAAAAACAGCATCTCTCTTGAGAGACGCAAATAACGTAGCGCACGAATGTGTCTGGCGTACCGAGAGGGTGATTAACGTGCGAAATTACATTTCGCGAGGATAAGCGTATCACACAGACGCGGGTCTTGCGCGTAAACACCGATGAAGAAATCGCTCGGGGAAGAACGTCGTCGTCGTCGTTCCGGCGTGTACGGGAGCACGAAATCTCACGACGTGGAAAAATCAAGCGAGCATGTTTCTCTCGTTTCACGACAACGGTGCGGCAGTAGCGACGAAAGAGAGAAAAGAGAAAAGAAAAATAAAAGCTTTTGCCCCTCTCTCCTTCTACTCTGGAGAAGAGTGAGAGCGCGGGAGAGAAGTCCCGCAAACACGCGCCTCGCTCATGTCATGAAAGATTCTCGGAAGAAAAGGATTCCCCAGGAGTCGTATTACGTGCCTCTTTCGAGTTTTCCTCGCGAAAGAATCCCGGGGGAGAGTGGAGAATCTTTTTCTTGCGATTTCGCGTAAGAAGAAAGGATAGTCCTCTCGTTATCCCGGGAACAGTCGGTCACTGCTTATCCGAGGGTTATCCAGCGAAGCAGATGAAACGACTGTCGTGTCGCGTCGCTGAAAGGAGCGAATTTCACGAAAGAAAAAGAGTCCTTTGTTCGAAGGAAGGGACATGACGGAGGGCGTATAAAAGATGAACGCGTCCGAGAGAGAGAGATGATTGGAAAGATTTACACAAATTCGCGGTCGACCAGAGAATAAAATCTCGTCAATTCTTGTAACTCAAGACATTCGAAATAAATTCGCAAATAAGTATTGAAATATATTTTTCGAATATGCATTGTATGTAAAAACAGTTTTATGAAAAAGTCGGCGACTCAATTTCAGCTTCGTGGAAAATCACGCGAAAACATGCGCCTACTTTCGACGCTGCGTAGTCGATAGTAGATATGTATCCGGAAGTCTCGTCTTCGGGTAAACGCATCCCTTTTTCTCCCTCCCTCCCTCCGCACATCGAGACGCCGATAGCTCGCAATGTCGTTTCGTAAGAGAGCTTCTCGTTTCTATTCTCTCTTGCTTTCTAGTTTGCTAGTGTACATATATATACATATATGTGTGTGTGTGTGTATACTGTATATATGTGTGTATGTAACACGCATATATACACGCGACGTGTATACATCCTCAGCGAAGAAACGATACACACGCGGCCCGCCTTCCATTCACGTAAGTTTACTTACACCTATCCCGTCGGCTATCCATACCACCCTCACCCACAAAGAGGATTCGTGCCACGATCAATATGGGGGTTGGTACCTTTAGGGAGAAGGAGAAGGAGGAAGGCGGCGGTGGCGTGTAGGAGGAGCTGCGGGTATACCGTAGATATATAGACTTTGTAGTGTTAGGGACGACTTGGTCCGCAAGCAGGCAGGCAGGCAAGCAACTTGGCAAGCAGCAGCACCGAAGTACAGTACAGGGGTGGCTCTTTCGAGGGTGAGACGCGAGAGTGGTGAGACGACGGCAGTGGAAAAGACCGGAGGGACGGGAAAGGGGGAAGACGGCTTTGGCCGTGTGCATGGTATTGGGGTTGGCGGTCGCAGCCATGAGGGTGGTAAGTGAGTGAGCGACTCCTTCGCCACGGCGCCTCGTCTCGACTCAACCACCCTAACCTTACGGATATATCCCAAGCCACCGACCGACCACCCATCATCCTCTTTCTATTCTCTCTCTCTCTCTCCTCCTCGGCGGCTTCTTCTCTCTCCTTTCCTTTTCTCCGCCGTTCCTCACCTCTTGCTGCCGCTACCACTCGCGCACTCTCACCCTATGTAGACCAACTCGCCCCCGGCCGCCTGCCTGCCTGCCTGCCTGTGGTGCCTGTTTCCCTATTCCTCATTCCACTCTCGTCGTCGTGGCTAGGACCCCGAGAGAGAAGGTTACGAGCCGGAGTCGCGTCTCCCAAGACTCCGCAAACCCCAGCTGGTACAAGATTGCACCCAGTGGCTCTCAAACCAAGTCGTCGCCGTCGTTGTCGTTCGTGGAACGCGCTTGGGACGAGGAGACATCGAGAAATTGGGATTCCGTGTGGATTGTCGCGATGCGATACCGCCGAAGACGGAGATGCTCGTGGCTAACGGATATTGTGCTATTTTACGCCGCAGCGGGAGATGTTCGTCTAAATGCGTCCGACCATTACTGCGCGTCTCGACGAATCTCGTACAGTCATCAAGTATACGATAGAGATAAACGCTTTCGACTTTCGGATTGTCGCATCGAATTGCCATACAGGGAACGCAATTTGCAAGTAGAGTATTCGAATATAGACAAATTTCGGAGTGGCATTAAATTACACTTTTTGCCATTTCGCCGATTTCGAACTCGCTTGAGGATAACTCGGCTCCTGAATATTCAACGCGGCCGATCTGCGATTTTCGTTTCGCGTCGCGCGCCGATCGATTAATTTAATTACCAAAATCGCGCCTGTGCGAGCTATCTCGGCGACGAGATTCATGACGAAATCTAGACTAGGTGAGTGCAATTTCGGGGACGACACGGGACTCTCTCTCTCACTCGCTCGCTCCGAGCTATGTGGCGCACGGCGCGCAGCTTACTCGCGGATGCATGGAATTTTTAATGATCGCTCGTCGGAGCGTGTGCGACGCGGTAATCGATTCGCAGAATCTGGCGCGTACTCGTCGTGTCACTGGGTCAAATCCAGTGTGCATTCGTCATATCGGCAATTAGTGCGCGCGAATTTTTATTACCGCGCGACGCGCGCAATGACCCGCGGATATTTTCCCGTTGCGTTTCGCTCGAAATGATCTTTTTCCGCGCAGCTTGTCAGAATCGAGTTGCTCGACGAAAACAAATCCCCTCCAATATCTGTGCGCTTTTCCACAAAGGGAGGGAAGAGGGAGGCAAATCGGATTTCTTTTTTAGATACAAGATTTTATTTAGGTCGCATTTGCGCGCGCGCGCGCGTTTTTGAAATAAAAGCTTCAACGTAGCGACACAGTCGCTTCACGAGAATAGGAATTTATTCATATAAACGTCGCGCTGTTTGCCAGAGATGTACACGGATTGTCGCCGTCGAAATTTTTCAACAGAAGAACGCGTTTCTCGCAATCGGACCCGCTCAAATTGGACGACATATAAATAAAGCTCGCGCGGCAGCGCGGCGAATCAGACAGAAATTCACAACGCTATGATTTATGACGACGGTCATAAATAGCAAAGTTCTCTTTCTCTCGCGTTTTGCCCGTTGTTTTCTGGCGCTGCGCTTTTTTCCTGTCTCTTCCTCGCCCCTCTCTCTTTTTCTCTTTCCCTTCATCCCCAGCGCGGCATTCCCGTGGTGGAATTTGCATTTTTAAATTAACTCGCCTCTGTTTGCAGCTATCTCGGCTCGGCGGCGCCGCGCTGCTGGCTCTGCAATTTTATGCGGCAACGCGTGTGTATATGGACCGCGCCCCATCACCTCCTCGCCACCCCTCGCGTACATACACATACCATCCTCTCGTCGCTACCGTTCTCTTTCTTCTGTGTATACACAGGCGGTCTCCATCACGTGATCGATAGTGCAACAGTTATCGTTATCGCGCCGCGGAACTCGCAACGGCGTGAACGGTTTTGGTTTCCAAACTCGTTTTCCGACTTGCGAAGACGGAAATTGCGAAGTCTCGGGGGAGGGAAAAATTTTGTTGTTAATAAAATCAATATAAGACGTTTAAAAAATTTCCATTCTTTTTTATTGGACAAATGTATTCTACCGACAGAAACCTACTTTCTGGATAGGCTTAAGTTTTCCGTCTCATCCGCCTCTGTTTTTCTCCAGCGATCGATCGATCGAGCGTCGCGCCTTCGTAATTACTGCTTTTAATTACGTTTTTAATTACAAATGTGGTTCTGACGTGAACTGCCAACGCCACTGCCGGCGCGCCATGTGAATACCCACTCGACTCGACCTGAGACACCGTCGAGCTTATTGCTTGCTTGCTTGCTTGCTTGCGCGCGATTTTTCAAAGCGCATCCGAGCACTGTCGGCTAAGTCACCGAGTCTCACGACAGCGATAGCCGGGAGAACGTGAGTGGTTCTTTTACGAGACAACAGCTTCCCGAGAAAGAGCACCTCACGGCCGAAGAGCACTGAGGAGAGCGAGGGAAAAACGAGACGAAAAATAGGTGCAGTGGTAAAAGGCAGGAGGAAACAAGAGAGGGAGGGGAAACGATTGCGCGAGCAAGAACAGGTCGGGGGAAATAAAAAGGGGCCAACAGAATAGCCTGTCATAAAGTGCCTGCGCGTTATCCACGAGGGAGAAGACAACGAGGAAACATTTTTATCGCCCTGCCGGAGGAAAAGGTAAGAGCCAACAAAACGGACGTAGGGGAAAAAGGACGAAGAAAGGGGGATGAGCGAGAGAAGGATATTTTTGTTGTTACTGTCGCGCGAGGGTTGTTGATGTCGTTGATACTGTCACTGTTCTTCGGAAGGAGAGAGGAAAAGAAGAGAAGAAAGAGAGAAGAGAAAAGAAGGAGAAAGAGAGAAAGAAAGGAAAAAAGAGGCCAACGAGCGAAAGAGCGAAGTGCGCCGTGAGAAGAGAGGAAGAGGAGCTACGGGTAATTGAAAAGCCTGTGGTGCATCCCGATGGTCGCTTTATTTCGCGCGCGCACGCTCAACGGTGTACCAGACGCTTCTCTCCTATTATCTCGCCCTTCTGCCGAGCTCATCGTCTCCCTCCTCTCTCTCTTTCTCATCCCTTTAGCACGTTGGAATAAGAAAGACGAGAAAAAGTCGAGGAGCATAAGAGGGGCGCGAGCAGATGCCTGTCGATGAGAGAAAGAGAGGAAACGAGACAAGGGAGAAAAAAAAAGATCGCACGCAACAATGCCCGTGGAGGTGCATTCTCGCGCGATTACCAACGCGGCGCGGAGAGGTCCCCCCTCCTACCCCTTAACGAATGGCTTCGTAAACCATGAGCGCTTTAAGGTCATTACACATCGCAAAAAAGAGAGTTAATGGCCGTCGTCGAGGCGCACTGCCGGCAGGCAAGCAAGACAGAATGGGAAACGAAAGGGGTAAGAAAAGAGAAGGAAAAGACACAAAGAGAGAGAGAGAGAGAGAGAGAGAAAGAAAGACACGGGGAGCCCGGTTGGCCACCCGTCCCGATCGACCGGCTGATTTATGGCGGCAGTATCTTCCACCGGAAAGACAAGAGCGCGCAACCTCATTGGCTTCCTACGTTAAACGTTATTCCACTGTCCTCTTGAACGCTCGCCAAAAGGCAGCCACGTGTGCGCCGTTAGATCAGAAAATTCGAGTGGAATACGAAATGCCAGGCGAACGAGCGAGGCAGACGCAAACTGAAACGTTAGATTCTCCTCTCTTGCGCGGAAACAGAAATTGCACGCGGTATTTTGTTCCGAGTTATTTTTGTTTGATCTTCTTTCCTTGTGTATCCATCAAGAGACGTGCGGTAGGCTGCGAGATGTATATGTACGTGTGCTCGCGAATTTCCAGATTTTCACTATCCTTCGTATATCGCGTACATGTATAACTCGCGAGGGCTTTATGGAATAAAATAATGATCCTTCACTATGTATCTCTCCCGGTTCTCGTTTGCAAACTGCATCCGTCGCGCGTTGCACAGCGCCTGTTATTTCCAGTGGAACGTTTTAATAACAAATCCACGCTTTCGCATTCGCTCTCTTTTCCCGTCTCCGCTCTTCCATTCTCGCTTCTGCTTTTTCGATCCCCGTTCCTCTGTTCTCTCCCACTCTTTTTCTCCCTCTCTCGCTCTTTTTCTCGTTATCGTCGCGAAACAAAAAGCTCTTCACAGCGCGACGGAAAACGCGTCGAGCGGTGCGCAGCCGGCCGATTATATTGTGAAGTGTACACGAAGACGTAATTACGAAGCGGTCGATCTTTGCGCCGGCTGCCTGCTGTACAAGCGGCATTTCGCAGCCGCCTCATTAAATTACGGATTAATTATCGGTCGGCGAATTATTAAAAAGCTTAGTCGGCTGTTAAGCAGTGCGCACCGGGAGTCATAAAAACGCGTCTTCTTACGGAAGGGATAATTCGTGACATGTTCATTACATACACACGTGTAATAATCGTCAATTTCGTCGTCAATATACACATATTTTAATAACAAAAATTACACAATAAATTTTACAATTTATTTTCATATGGAAATAAATAATATATTCCGCTAAGTTCGTTGTCAAATTGTACGTCTAAATAGCGCATAAAAGTTAAAAATCTACGATACAATCTGGGAAAGAAAAAAATCGCATAACCTAACCTGACGGAATTACGGTGCGCGTAAATAACTCGCGTTAATTTCTCGGTTGGAAATTGTGACATTGGCTTATTGCGCGCGCGTAACGCGCGCGCCCAACACAACGGCGCTACAAACGACGGGTGTAAATATCGGCGGCGCGGACACGAGCCGGAACGAAAGCCGCGAGCGAGAGCCGAGAGCGAATCGATCGTAAAAGACCGCGACGAAGCGATTGTTGAGGCACCGCTGTTAAAATTGTTCCCAACCGCACCTACGGTATCCGCACTCCACCGCCGCCGTCGTGTAATAAATACCAGGAGACGCTTTATTCCGTTTCGCAGAATCGTCATCGATCGGTTGGTTGGCGGCGGTACAGCGCGCGCAATAGCTATAAAACCGCCGATCTGTTGCGCTCTGATTGGAATCGCGTTGCGCACGCAACCTAAAAATATACATATGTATATATGCGCTTTTTTCAACGATTATAGTTTGTTGCCAATCGACTGTGAAACTGGGACGCGTTACGAAGTGCTTTTTTTTGTCACCCCGTCGTCACTCTTCGCAATTACGATCTTCTTGCCGTGTGTACACTTCCCCTTAATATTATAATTAAGATCGAAAATAATTAAACATCTAACACATATTATGATGATTTGCTGCTAATGTTTTGTTAAATCTACTTTTCAGGATTTAAATATACAAGAAGAGAAAATAATTAAATAATCCGTTGAAAATAAACCTCGGTACAAGTTACTCTGGAATGGATTTAACCTTCTATGATTTACCGATTTACATAACAACTTTGTGCGGGGGAAAAGAAGATAAAGAAAGAAAGGAGGAAGGAGAAATAAAGTGTGGCTGAAAAGCGGACGAGGCGACGCGTTATTAAGCCGCCATGATGTTTTTAATTAATTAATTCGCGAAAGCCGCAGATTCACCGTCTCATAAATTCCACTGTCGAGAGTTGGGAACATCTACGCCGTTCTCTCTGTCGCGCACCGCGCGGGAGGAAAAAAAAGACGACAAGAATACAATAAGGGGTGTGGAGATAAAGTGTGTGTATATGTGTGTATATACATATATATATGCAAAGTATTTAAAAATATATTAAATATTCCCGAGAGAGAAGAACACGGATAATTAAGATGGAATCTGTGTGAGAATAGTAGAGAAGATGGAGAATCGCGTCGGAGTTAAAGGTGGATCGGGAGGGGGTGAAAGTGACAGCAACGTAGAAACGGAATTACGGGATCGGCGCGGTAGGTAGATGGCAGGAGAACGTTTCAATTAGTAATTAAAACGTGCCGTGCAGTAACCCTCACCCTCCCAACCTCCTAGTCGCCGTTTCCCTACCCCTACGCTCCGCGGTACTACGAGGCTCTTGCTCTCTTATACCCAGCGTCGTCGTTGCTACCGCCGCCATCTTGTAAATTAATTAATGCGTTCCTAACGAGATCAGAGGCGTCGGTAAGGTAGGAGAATTGGCTGGTTCTCTACTTTGCCCACTAAGGAACGGGGTGTGAGTTAACTCAAGAGCGTAACTCGCGCCTCGTGTAGCCCCTCTCACCCTCCTCGTGTCAGATGCACACTTCAGGATTTTCAAGCGGCATCCCCCGCGCGTGTTCGAACCGTTTAATTTAGAGAGCTGAAAAGAGCTGGGCGATAATTAAATTCTGGGTCAAGCATTTATTAGTAAACCCGTGAATAAAAATTTAAATTAGATTCATTTGTCACGAACAACTCTGTTGTTCGAACGTTTTGCGAGTTTTTCCTCATGATTCTTTCTATAAATACATTTAAAACTTTGATTTATTTGTTCAACGCTAATATTACAGGCACATACATTTAATAGATATGTAAGTAAACAATTATCGCGGAAAGTATGCACACAGTCACGGTTTTAATTATCACGCCGCGAGATTCCGGCCGAGAGTCTTCTTCACACCGACCTTTCGAAACACGATCCACCCTCTTGCAATCCTCACAGCCCTGGGCAAGAGCGAATTAGTCTGTTCCAGAGGGTAGACAGGGTGTTAGCGGAAAGGGATGTTGGTCGGGGGGTCGGTGTCAGAATCTCTCGACCCTTTCAAACCCTTTCATCGGTGCTTCACCCGCTTACATAATGCAGCCACTCTAATTAAAATAAATTACACTCTCGCGCGTCAGTTCCCTCTTTTATCTCTTTCTCTCTTTTTCTCTTTCTCTCTCTCCCTCTTTTGGTTTCTCTCTCCCCTTCTCTCCCTCTTTGTGTAACCTCCCTCCCCTACTTTCATCTCTCTTCCTCTTTCCTCTCTCTGCTGGCTTTTTTTGCGCTCTCACCCTGTCGCTTTTTTTGTACCGCACTTTCGACCACCACCCGGGTAACGCCTCTCTTCTCTGCCGCCCGCTCTCCCCCCCTTGCTCGTTTATTTGCACTTTATTCGAGATTTAATTTACCGACCTCCGGCGACAGCCTCGTTGGTGCGCGCTCGACTCTGTGATGGGATTAAAAAGGCGGGTAGGGGATGATAGGATGGAAGAGGCTAGGCGCGGGCGAGAGAGCGGGATGTGAGAGGGTGGCGTAAAAGTTGGAAAAAGAGTAACGCGACCGCGAGCTCCGCGACCAATGGAGAACGAACTGCCGGAAAATGGCTGAACCAAGGAAAAAGCGAGAAAGTGGTACAAGAGAGAGAAAGAGAGAAAGAGAAAGAGAGAGTGCAGGGAGAACGAACAATCGATATCGTGGCGTCTCGATTCGCGGCCGATTTTTAACTACCAGCTCCTAGAGAGCAGCGACTATCCTATATAATCGCCGCGACGATCGTTGAGTTCGCGCCGGGAGCTTATGCACACTGCGAAATCGATTTCGATTAAACGTTTAAAAATCGCAACTGTTGTGATGATATCAGCGTTGCCAGTGCGGCAATGCCAAACTACGAAGTACAATTTTCCTCCCCGCCGACATTTGATTATACGCTTAACGTTCGACAAAAATTCTATCGGTTTCCAGTAGCAATTTCCGTGTCATTCGGAAATTGATAAGTGGTAAAAATGTAAAACACACAATATCTGACTGTAGAAAATTGCGGTAAATTTTACCATATAAATGCGTAGATACAACAGGAGAGGGAGGAAGAAAGGGAGGTTAAATAATCGTTTCACGAGTATCTCTTTTCGTCGTTATTGAAATTACTAGCTCTGTCGCGACAATCTAATCACCGCGAGCTGTCCGAAATGAGACATTAACGTCGTGCGCGATTTAATTAAGTCGTTCCGTGCTTATTGTGCATGTCTCGCTGAAAAAAACGAGGGTAATAACTTGGAAGCCCTCTCTTTTCTCGCCCGGCGCGAGAAACGCGAACGATAGCAATAAATAAATATTCCTCGGTCGTACGCGGGGTTTTTTTCCTTTTTTTTTTTTTTTTTGTCTCTCTTCTTCTCGCCGATCTTCATTTTTATACCGCAGGGGGAGAGCAGCCGCTTCACTGTGTTTTATGAATTCGTTATGAGTCGACGCCTCTCTCGGCGGCGAGAGGGATGACGCGCGGAGAGAAAAGAGTGTCGAGAGTAGCTCGCGTAGACGCGGCTTCTTTTTCTTTTTCCCGACCTTCCGCGACGACGACGTCGACGACGTCGATAACGTCGACCTGTAGGCGTCGAGGCTTCTTTTCCGCGTTCTCGAACAAGACTCGAAGTGTGTGTCTGTGTGTGTTTCCGCGAAGAACGCACAGAGGAAATATTTCCTCGGGTCCCGAGAATCCCGAAAGCGCGTAGAAGCCGCATGTGATAGAGAGAGAGATAGAGAAAGCGGGTGGAGGTAGCGAAAAGTTCCAAAGAATGAAAGAAGAGGACTTTAAGGGGGATACGCGAATAATAACGACTCGGATTCTCTCTGACTGTCGTCGGTTTTCGATTTGAGACGCCTCCTTGCTTCTCTCCTCGCTTCTTGCCATTCCGTGTGTATATAGGTATGTATATATATCTTTCTTTTGCTTCTCTCTCTCTCTCTTTTTCTTTTCTTCTTCTTTCACGTCAGTTTGCTCCTTTTTCGCAACCGTTTCTTCCTCATCGATCCAATCAGCAGATCGGATTGCATGAAGGAGACGAGAGAGAGAGAGAAAGAGAGAGAGAGAGAGAGGAGGAACATGAAAATGCAGTTGGGTAACGAGCCGCCGAGCGGAATAGAAGTTTTATCGTGCAGCCTGTTCCCCGCGCACTGACTGCGGAGTGAGAGAGGAGGTATAAATTCAAAGTGACGCGAGAAAGCGGATCGATGGAAACGTAATTCTTCGCTCCTCGGAACTCGGTAAGTACGGCGTCAATTTGTTCGATGGCTCGGAACTCCCTTTTCCGTTAAAAAGAAGACGATAGACGCCTTCACGCCGAGATCGGACTGTCGATCAATATACGGTATATACACAATAAAACGTCTTGACGGAATAAAGAACGCAGAGAGCTTTGAAATGGGAGAAGGAAGAAGAGGGCATGATAGTTCTTCAAAAGTTATTGCCGTTTAAATGATTAACGCGTTGAGTAAAAAATAAAAAAAAAAAATTTCCCGAAAGAAGATTAATGAGGCGTGAGCAGGATTGATCGTAAGTGAAGTGAATAAAGATACAGGAAGAGCCGGAGCAAAACCCCACGTAATAAGGTAAGTAAAAGGACTTACTTGCTCGACGATCAGTAATATCACACGACGTCGGGGCGAGTAACCCCATTAGCATTCATATTTCAATTTCACAGCCCTCAGGGTCGCAGTTTGAAACTGCGGAAGGTACTCGGGGCGACGAACAGGGGGAGATAAACGGAAGAGAATTCACAGGGAAGAGCCGGAGGGGTAGAAGAGCCACGGTCAGAAGGGGGAGAGAGCAAGAGTGAGTGAGAGAGAGAGAAAGAGAGAGGTGGGGGATGAGTGAAAGAGGAGAGCTAATATCGATGGCAACCTATTACCATCTATCTCCATACCGATGTAATGGACGCGCAGCCCCGATTATCAATCCGTAATAATTGTGCATATTAAACGGGCGCTAATTATCGGGCTGGCAGCGTGCCGCGGGCGCCATCGCCAATCGAACCGAGTTACAACTCGGCGGTCTGTTCGCTCGCTCATTCGTTCGCTTGCTCGCTCGCCTCTACCCGCAGTAAATTTTACCGCCGGCCGCCGAAAAGGGATCAATAACCAAAAAATCGTCGCGCTCACCCGCCCGGGCGCGAAAATATTCGCGAAATCAAATATCAAACGGTGTTTCTCGCGATTCCCACCGAGTGGTTCGTGCGAATTTTTCAACGAGAGAGCGCGAAAGCTTAATCGCCCATTCGTTCTCGCCGCATCGCATCGGTTAATGCGGAAACGCTGTTACGACGCTCGGCACCGTTTAATCGACGCCCGAGTTAACTACGTTCATCGATATTCATCGATCCCGGAACAAAAAAAAGAGGTGGACGGAGAGGGAAGAGAAGGAGAAAGAGATTGAGAGAGAGAGGGAGGTCTTTCGATGCGCGATCGATCGATCGACGGAACGATTTCGCCAGGACACTCCTGGCGAGAGACCTGGGGAGGCGCGGCGGAGAGCGCGAACGTCGGTGCCCTCGAGTCTTCTCGAGGCTTTTTTCCTCTCCGGAGCGCTTTTAATAAACGCGCGCGCCGCAACCAGCGGACGCTTTACGTTATTGAAGGAGGAGAGAGAAATGCAGAGATACAGAGAGGGAGAGAGTGAAAGAGAGAAAGAGAGAGAACTGGCCGGGGGTTGGTCGATGAAAGCGGAAGGGAGTGCTTTTGACGACGAGCTTTTTACGGCCCTGTGTTCCGGTGTTCAGGCTTTTACGTCCATTCCGCGTTTCCTCCTCCTTCGTCGCCATCTCCGCCTTCCATCCACATACACTCACTCTCGGGATATGCTCTTCCTCTCTTTTTCTCTGCGCTGTGTCGCGCGTATCGCGTTAATTCCCTCTTTCGCTCTCGCCGTTTCCGTCCACCTCCGCTATCATCCAATAATACATAGCGCGTTTCAAAAGCGCGTCCGTCTAATATCCTTTATGAGGTGAAATTTTACGCGCCCGCCGGGGTACAGTCGACGACACACACACGACTGCTCTTTATTATTCCCCTTATTGTATTGATGTAAATATCGAGGAATTAACGGATGTTTAAATGCAATATGTACTCACATGCCTCTCTTCCGCTGGATTGAGACCTGCAACAAAGATTAAATAACAATATTACGTGAGATTATGCGTGAAAATAATAATAAATTTATATCGTTAAAATCGCGAATGGTACTTTTTTTACGCAACGGAGGGAGGGAGGAAAAGAAAAAAAGGGCGATTTTATTCGGAAGAAGAGATTCATGTTTCAAACGTCATCCCTCCAAAGCCGACGGGATCCGTATCTCTCCGGTAAAACGAGCGATATGAATGTTTTTCATTATTATTACAGCGTCGAAGCGAATAAAATCGGCGGTATGTCGACGGAATCTTTTTCCACGGCTAGGAGAAAACGAGGTGGAACGAAGGAAGAAGAAACGCGCGCGCACATGCGAAAGAGAGAGAAAGAGAGAGAAACTGGCTAGACTTCTCAAGGATTTCCGAGACGACGAAAGGAGGAGGAAGGCAAACGAGAAAAAGAAAAGCCGGCTGGAACAGGGAGCGGAGAAAATCCAGACGGAAAAGCTTTGTCCTCAAGAAGCCGAGTTCATAGTTTGCTCTCGCTCGATTTCCCTAGTCTTTCTCCCTCCTCTATCCTTCTCGAGCCCCTCGGTACACTTTGGGGTCTCGTAGGAAATATCTTAACGATATCTTTTTCCTCTTTCTCTCCCGTCCCGCCGCAAAGAAGTAAGAATTACACGAACCGTTTATGTTCCGCGCGCATCGCGGGGGCCGCCCGTCGTAAATTGCCTCTCTTTTCTCTCGCGACATTAAGCGCATCGCGGAAATAAAATAAGTTTTTTTTTTTTTTATTGACGCACATCGCGTGATCCCCGCGACATTTCTGAAAATAAGTCGCGCGATATAAAAAACGCGACTATTTTCATCGCTCGATGAAACCTTAATTCGTGCTCTCGAAGTATCGTCGGTCGCTATGCTCTCTCGCATTATCCCAAACGAGAGCGCTATTACAGTCTTTATGCTCCATCAAGCGATGAAAATGATAGTCGAAGCGAAGCGGTACTGGGTCAGAAGAATGTTCTCGCGCGAATCGTCCGTTATCTGCGATAACTTCGTAACGTAAATTCCGCGAAAAAGAGTCCGACCGAGAGTCGATTGTTTTAGGGGATTAAATCCCTGATACACGACCGCGTTGAGTTATTGAGTAGACACGTGCAAAACGGAGCAGCTTCGAAAGAGAGAGAACAAGAGCGAGAGGTGGCCTCCTCTTCAGTGCCGGTGTAGATCTCGTTAATGCCCGTCATCCCTCTTTTATCCTTCCTGCTATCCGACAAGGAAACTCTTTCCTCTTTCACTCGACTGCTCCCGCTCGTCGCAAACGGACGCGGAAAAGCGCGCATAATTTTCTACTAAAAGCGTGAAGAGGTCGTCCGAAAGTATTTTCCGAGAGACCGTTTTAAGAACTCCGCACGCGTGCTTACATTCCCACTTACCCATTTTGAAACAGCAAGCTTGTAAAAAAAATATACAAAAGATACAGCTTGCTCGTTGTTTAGAAAATTAACGGACAAAGAATGACTTGTTATCGAGAACATCGAAATTACTGGACGAAAATGCTGTTGGCAAGTTTTTTTTTGGCGGAGAAGCGAGAAGAAATCGCGCGTTACATCGCAGCTTATATCCGGTGGCAAATATTGCGGCGGATACGTCCGAAGAAGAAGATGAAGTCGTTTTCAAGACGCGAAAAACCATCACGTAGAGAAGGGAAGGGGGCGGGATAGAACAACAGAGACTGCGGAAACGACAACGGAACGATAACAGGGCGTGTTGCGCCGCTAGTAGAAACAAAATTCGCTCTGGGCAATGTTCCGGAAAGAAGGGAAGAAGTTTCAGTTGTCACAACACAGAAAGAGACCTGGCTGGGGGTGACACGTCTCTCTTGGTTCGCACGGGAATAACGTTTCAAAAGAGCCAGTCCGCGATCATTGACAACACACACGGTCTAGCTTTGCAGATCTGTTCTTTTCGACTGCGCTTTTTCACGCTTTATGCGCTCCAAGCGAAGCGAGCACACATTTTCGCGTTTTGTTGAGAAAAATAAGAGAGAAAGAGAGAGAGCAGGAAGCACAATACAATACCCACCAGTTACAGAAGGTGCAATATAGTTAGGAATAACATATGTTACGCGATCGAATATTTGTACTGTAAACACGAAACAATTCGGGCAAATGAAATTTCCCGATACATAGGCGCCGTGGATGCTTCCGAGAGAGAGAGAGAAAGAGAGAAAGAGAAGAGAAGAGAAGAGAAGAGGAAAGGAGAGGAGAGGAGAGAAGAGAGAGAAGCGCGATTGCGCCAAGATCGAACGGATATTTCATTAGGACGCGCTCGACAACGACGATGGTCGGAAAACGCAAAACAACGCGGAGCAAACTGGCCGGGGGCTGTTATATATCCGGGACTTGGTAACACGGTTAGATGAGAGCACCGCGAGCCGGAGAGAGGGAAGAGGATATAGGCAGGGTCAGGAGTAGAGGCCATCAGGGAATAGAGACAGCGAGTAAGGGCGGCGAGCGTGGAGGACGGGTGGGAAGGGAGAAGGGGGAAAGGGTTGTAGAAGTACACTCGTGTCGAGAGGAGATTCTGAGTGCTCTCTCGAGAGACGGTCGTGGATGGAACGAGAGACACGCCGAGCGAGAGACATCGGACGAGAAGCTGGCGCGAGAATAAGAGAAGAGAAACGAGGCGAGAGAGGAGAGGAGAAGAGAGTTTGGAGCACCGCGTGCGTCTTCGTCAGCGCTACGTGGGGGGTCACCTTCTCCCCTTTCTCTACCCAATAGTACGAAGGTCTTGCGTGACATGCCGAACGAGAAAGACGGACGAGAAAGAGGAGTATAAGGGCCGAGGAAGAGGAGAGAAAAGAGAGCGAGAGAGAGGACGAGGACTAAAACTCGAGAGGATTCTCGAGGTCAAGATCGAGAGTTTCAGGAGCTTCTCTCGGGCTTAAGCACGGTCGTTTGCGTCACCGGCTTCGTTCGTTCCAGACCGCGCTTAAAATAGCACCAAGAGGCGCTTAATTTCAGTAACTCACTGATCGTACTCTCCAAATAATCTCTCTTTCTCATTCTCTTCTGATAAAACACTCTCGCCAAAAGGTTTCTATGTCCATTAGACCAACGAGTTTCGATGAATTATAATCGTGTTTGTGTTACACCGTTCGTCATCGTATGCGCGTACATACATATCTCGCTGAATCATTGATGAGATTACGAGTCACGAGCACACAACGCGCAAAACGTATATCGTCTCATGAGGATCGGTTTCCGGGCTTATTCTCACAGAAGCCGAGATAAGCGATTGAACAGGTAGCTCCGAGTTACGCGAAGCATGAGACGTGTATAGCTGAGTGCGCGCGGTCGTTCCACGAACGAGAGACGGTTAAACCGACCGTTCGGCGCGCGAAATATTTACGAGCGGGAGAAGTACGCGCGATAAACACACTCTCGGACAGTCGAGATATTGAGTCCGCTATATAGAGTTCCACGAATCGCGTGTTCTCTATTATAAGACAGCTGACGAGAGATTCGCGCGTATCGAGCGATATTGCGCATTGTGAAAACACGTCGACTGCAAATATAGTGATCATGTCAGCGGTGCTTGTCTTTTCAGTGGCGATCTTGATGATGTCATCGATGATAACCGGCGCCACCAAATGTTTAAAATATA
The DNA here is from genome assembly GCA_014825685.1 of Pseudomyrmex cubaensis. Classification (NCBI taxonomy): domain Eukaryota; kingdom Metazoa; phylum Arthropoda; class Insecta; order Hymenoptera; family Formicidae; genus Pseudomyrmex; species Pseudomyrmex cubaensis. Next base: position 87,070 of record QVOA01005546.1, on the reverse strand, counting down.
TTTTTACAACAAATATAAATGCGAATAAAAATTTTAAATAACTCATATATGAAAACGGTGTAAAATACACACAAACTGCGCTATTCAATTAATCAACTTTTTCGTTTTACTACAATGCGCATATAATATTCGTAATAATAAAAATTCTACTGCGACTTTTACATGGTAAGACGCAAAAATTTCGCTGAGCAGTCCAACGTGTCGACAACATTTTTAACAAAAAAAAAACAAAAAAACAAAAAAAACAAATCGAAAAGGAAAAAGCATTCATGCGGACTTACCACCGTTGGGTTTGAGATCGTCAGGCTGACCGCGATGAAGGTCCGGTTTCGTGAGCATCGACAGTGGATGCGCGGCTGTGCCACCGGGGGTGGCGCCCGCTCCCGGTGGCAAACCCAAGCCGAGGAGCGCGGACGCCGAGGTGGGGACCGGTATACCCGCACCCGGGCCCAGCCCAGGCAGTCCGGGTATGCCCGGATGTGGTCCCATTGCCGCGCCTGGCGGTAATTGCTGGGCGTGCATCTGCTGCAGAATCCTCGGCAGATCGGGCCTTTGCTGCTGTAAAAATGCAACGCACAAATATATGTCATCAATAATATCAGTAACATTGTTTGCGCGATAACGCGACCCACGATCGTTATCGAGATATCGCTATCGCGCTGTTGCGTTCGTTCAGTTCATGTGAAGCATCGCGCGGAATTAGATTACGTGTTTCCACGTACGCGATATGTATATTTTATATATAATATATGTACGTGTGTGAATATATAACATATGTGTGAGTGTGTGTATGTATAAACCGATAGAATATGCTGACACGAACGTATCTGTAGAATCTCGATAAGTTCTGAAGATTAGATTAAGTAAGTGGCGAGGCAATTAACGAGCTCGAGTGCGCGTAACGGAGCCTCTCGAGTATTTCCGCCGTAATTACCAGATAAAAGCGAGCGGGTATTATTCCGCGAGACGTGAAAAAACGCGATGTGCGGGGGAATCGAAGCGATCATCGCTAAAAGCGCGCGGCAGATTGGAATTGAACGGTATTGGGGGCGCGGGGACGCGAGGAAGAGGAGAAAACTTTAATAGCGCGTCGATATTATCGCGGTAGCCGCAATAGATGTGCCGCGCGCGGCGAGCGAGAACGAGAGAAAGAGAGAGAGAGAGAGAGATTCGCATCCGATATAGAAGTTCGGAAATGATTTTTACGGGCTATCGGTTTAGCGCGCGGCGGTGTGCGGTGTGTACGCTGCCGCAGCTTCGTTAGGAGAGTCTGTTTGCCGAACGTGAACTCACGTTTCCAGCGCGGACAAATGCATAAGCAAATAAAATCGCGCTTGCTCGCGCGCGGATTTAAAAGCACGGCACGGCGCGCCTCTCTCTCTGTCCCACACTCTCGGGCTCTCTTTTTACCCATCATAATTGATCAAACAATTTCGTTCCCGCGAGAGGAGACAGGGAAACAGCGAGAGAGCGAAAAAAAGCAACGCAACGATAATTCGTTGGAAAAATCGCTCCGCTTAATTCCGGTCACGATCGCGCGTTTTTCCCTGCTTCTTCCCTCTCTTTCTCTCTCTCTCTCTCTCTTCCATTTCCTCTCTTTGTGAATTCTCTCTTCTCTGCGCGCGCTAGCCCCTGCGCGCCACCGCCGTCGCCGCCGCCGCCAGCCGCTGCCGCCGTTACGCGAAAATACACTTCGTTACAGTCAACGGAGGCAACTTTCCATTAGCAAAGCATACAAATTGCCGAGTAAACTCCAAGGCAAGTTTGAGTAACCTCCGCGTCCGACCTCGCCCGAGTAAATCTAAGGCTGCGAAACAAGTGGAAAGAGTTATATATGCGAGCGAGTGAGCGAGCGAAAAGTTTCGCGGAAATCTTAAGCGTATCTCGCCCCGTAGTTTCCTCGTTAGTTGGACCAAGCCGCCAGACAAATTGTGAACCTGTTCAGCGCCGTTTTAACGGTTCGTGGATCACGCTAGGAGGCGAGGCGAGGTGAGAGATGAGAGAAGAGGGTGTAAGGAGGGCGCGCTCTGCTGCGAGAAGAGGATACCGCGCGCGCGTTCGCACAGACGGCGAGAGCGGAAGAAGAGGGTGAGTGTACTACACCCACACCCGCTGCCTGTAACCATGTACACTCGTTAAGGCAGGCCGGAGCGAATATTCCGGGGAGTAGTTTGCCGAGATAATTAAATGGCTTAACGATATAATAACCTCGCGTCGAGCGTCGACTGTCTGAACAGAGCCACCCGCAAAACATACAAACAGAGGAACGTATATATAAACGTGTGCCGCGCCACGCTGTGTGTCTATGTAGAGAGAGAGAGAGAGATTCAAGTCTTCTGAGAGAAAGAGAGATAGAGGTGGAAAGAGTGAGTGAGAGTGAAAGAGAGAGAGAGACTGAATAAGACAAGAGAGAAAGACAAGAGACGGTCCTACGGTTCACAAAGCCATCTGCGAAATGTTGCCGGAGATTCGAGGAAGTCGGAAGCCCCTAGGAAACGTTTCCGAGTTTCCACTCTTGATAGCGATAATAATCCTGACCCGGAGCTGCTATCCTCACGGATTCAACTTCCACGCGATGTTACCCTCTTACCCGAGTCAGGAAACCACTCTCTCATCTCTCGCGCCGAGATTCCTCGTAATATTACCGTAGAAATGCGAACAACGAGAAACGGCGGCGCGGCTTTGACTCGCGACGCGGACCAATTATACGAACGGAGGTGGCTCAGAGGTGCGAATTTCGTTCTTCGAGCTCGCGCCAACAAGCGAACAAGCATCGCGTTAGAAAGAATTAAACGCACACACAACTTATTGTTTCTGCTCATTACTAAGTATTTATTTTTTTAATTTATGTTCTGCTGATTAAATTCGAGACTTCGCGAAACCGGAAGTGTCAGATTTCTATAATACAATTTAAAAACGCCGTGATTGCGCGTCGCTTTTATTTTCAGATACGATGTCGCTGCGTCTTAATCTTCGTGCGAACGTCCTTCTCTCGTGACACCTGCATCGGCAGCACCCCGTTCTCAGCAGTTTTCATCGTCGTCGTCGTCGTCGCCGCCGCCACTTGCTGACTCGACTAGACGTGCAGTTACAGTCGAGGATCTGAAGGAGAGGGATCGTCTTAACCTTCTTATATTGCGTATCGTTGACACTTGGTAAGCGTCTTTAGCGACGAGGGGGACGCCGCAAGAAGATTCACAGGTGCATTTGTGTGTGTGAGCGCGTCGCAAAAAAAAAAAAGTGTCACGTGCCGCGAAACTATTTCGCAGTATAAAAACCGGAGAGGTAAATTCGAGCATTCCTCCTTCAATTACACCCGATCCTGTTGCATCCATTGGTCTGTCAATATTGCAACATGTATCCGAGTTTTAACCGCATTGCTCAGGTGTATCTATACAGGATAGAGACATCTAACTTGCGCACATCTTTAGGTCAATAAATAGTGGCGATACATTTTTACGCAGAATTAAACATACTTTCTGTATGTGACATAGATAATATATTTCATTTTTTAAATCACGAAGTTTACCTTGAAATCTCTGAAATATCTCCACTTATAAAAAAAGAAAAAAAAAACTATGTAACAGCCTCCTCGAAATATCATGTAATTTTTCTATATAATACTTTTCCACGTAGAACCGTATAATTTACAAGTTTTCAAAGTGTGCAAGTTAGGTTGCCTCTACATATGTTATTAGATTGTATTCGTGATTCAAGTTCTTTACAGTCGCGATGTCTGTTCACTAGCGTGTCCATGCACAAAGACTTAAGATAAAAGTTTATGGCAACAGTTTCGAATAGCTGTTATAAAAGAACAGTTTCTCCAAGAAGAGGGAGAAAAGGGGGAAGAGAAAACTATCTACATCGTGGAGATATAGTTGTGACGCGAAATAACTCGCGAAACGATTTTCCTCGACTTATCTATTCACGGTAAAACTACCCGCGTGTACGAGTGGCGATTTCGATCCATCTCCCAGCATAGCTGGCGGGATTTAAGAGAAGAGAGAGCGCGCAGAGACCAGGGGGCGGGCGCGGTACCTTCGGAATCCTGCTAAGGATTTGCCGCACGTATTCCCGACAGCGTCGTGGATCCGCGGAGAAGTTTCTCCGTGAGCCGCGCCGGGCGGGGGTCGGAAACGCAGGGTTGGCTGGAATGCTGATTAGTCGGCGCTCGTGCACACAGTAACACTATAACCTACCTACCCTCGGCAGCTTGGGAAACCGGACGAGAAGATCGGGATAAGATTCAGACGGAGAGAGAGAGAGAAAGACGGCTATACAGGCGGCGAGAGAAGATGCGGCGGTGGATAAGGGTGAAGAGCGAGAGATCGGAGTCAAGGAGGGAGGAAGGTGGAGAAACCGGTGGCTTAATAGGGAGGAAATTGAGTGCTCGAGCAATATTGAGGAGGATTCGGGATTCGCCAGGATCGTATCCGTCCCGTCCGCTTTTGGATTCCTCGGACGTGCATCGGCTTCCAGCGTGGTCTGTATCCTTTCCCCCTCCCTCTTTGCCACAGGGGTTCTCCCCGCTCGTCGCGAATGCTTTTCACGTTGAAATACACGCGGAATCGAAATCCTCCTCCTCCCCCTCTTCGTCCACCACGCCGGCGCGGTTCGGCCAAAGGTATGTCGTAAACGACGTGATTCGATACCGACGGCGAAAGCTCCTTTGTCTTTTGTAACGGACGATATCATTGATGTGCACTTACCCCGATGATGGCGTTCAGCTCGGTCATGGTCACTTGTTTTGCTCTGTCGACTGCCGAGGCGACCTGCTGTTGATGCTCTTGCGAGAGAAACGGTAGGATTTGTGCGATAATGGCGTTCAACCTCTTCGCTATCTCCGTCTGCAAACAAATTAATAATTGTGGTTAACAGCGCGAATTATTATTGAAAAAATCTTATTTCTAAATTAAAACTTGCGTCAATTATGTTATCACACGTTACGCATCTTTCTCTTTGCTCCATTAGATCGTTCAGTGTAAAAGAAAATAACGCAAGAAATAACAAGAAATGCGGTAAAGAGAAAACTTTCGTGAATATCTTGAGTTTTTCTCTTTTTTTTTCGACAAGCTTCACAGTGCAATGAAAAATGTGTTCGATCTGTTACGACCTAGACGAGCCGTCTGAGCAGCTTGTTCCGGGTCGTTAAGAAAGGTATGGGCCAGCTTAACGCGCCCTCGCCAAGGAAACGAGCAAAGATGCAGGTGCGGCATAACCGACCGAGGGTGTTTACGACGCCCTCCGGCTGAAAGAGACTGCCGGGAATTAAATTAAATCCAGGCAAGATTGCCCCAGTGGCGTAGGCATCGCGCGTTAAACCGGCGCGTATTACATTTCGTGGAGAATCACGAATATCGTATATATTCACAAATAAACGACTGAGAGAGAATTTTGGCTGTATCTTCATGTCTGATTTTCCTGACAAATAGAATCAATGTAATTCTGGCCAAACAATTGCTTCGAACAAGATAGGTCTGATTCCTGATTCTCACCTCAAGAGTTCCGGCTTTTTTTTCCCATAACAAGGTTAATTTTAGAGCACAGCGTAATTTGGTATACTCGATAACCTATCTCGGCGCATTATCTGATCGAAATATTCTGATTCGCTTCTCTCCGATTTACCATAAATTTTACTCCCCTAACGTGGAAAAGTACTATTATGTAATCGCACACCGGATCCGCCTGCGCGCGCGCACGCTATATAAGCCGGATAACTCGGTATAATAATTCGCACGGCGCGCACAACATCACAGCACGGAACTCCATTTAATTATCGCGGAATCAACAGGCGGCGCAACGGAGAAGCAGGAGCGCGCAACATTTTCGACGCTTTCGTCGAGAAAATGAAATCACTTAATTGCTTCGACAAAGCGGCACCTCCGGGCGCTCGTTTTCCCTCCGTTGCGTCGCGTCGTAGAATTTAGCGCGCGCGCGCGAAAGAAGAAGAGAGAGCGCGAAAATCCCGTCGATTCGCTGTAACATAAAAAAAAAAAACAAACTACCGATTTGTACGTGCTCCGTTTAGCCTCTCCCCAGCCGGTGATTCATGAGAACGTCTCGAAAAAGTGAGCCCGACGAGTTTCGCGGCTGATATATAAGCGCGAACTTCCGTCAACGCCGCGTTTTCTCGCTCGCCGCTTTAAACGAGCCTCGGATGCTAATTGAAATATCGCCAGGCCACTGAAATTCTTGGCAAGTTTCCCTCCCTCGAGCACATCTCGGCGAACGAGCGGATAAAGAGAAAGAGGAAAGAGAGAAAACGAGAAGAAGAGCAAACGGGAGGGAGAGAGGGAGGAGCTTATTTTAATTACTCGTCGCGCCCTCCAAATGCCGGTTATTAAGCCGCTAATTATAACGTACGAGAAAACACAAGTCCTGCTATTCGTGAGACGTGTTATGCAAAACGTATATAACTCCGCGGAATATCGAGTTTTGAAACAGCGTTTTTTCTATGTCAAGAAATGTCAAGAAGTAATAAAAAAAAAACACTCTATTTACTTACGCGAGCTTTCAAGCGAATTAAAACACATTTTGTTTAAATATTTACTTTATTTGTTGAATAAAAGTGTCGCACGATTTTAGTTTTCTCTGCTGCGAAACATTACGATATTGACGCTCTAAATTTATAATAAGCTGATGACATTTAAACATCTTACCTAGAGCTCATCTTATCGCGGTGTAGTCGAGCTATTCGTATCACAAGGATAATACGCGGAATGTGTTTTGTAACATGCGGTAAAGTTCCGTCTACTCGGTACACTATACGGCACTTTGCGGCAGTAACCAGAATTAGAAGATTTCGAGCGAGCGGTAGAGGATAGACGTAGAGAGAGAGAGAGAGAGAGAGAGAGAGAGAGAAAGAGAGAGAAAGGAAACGAGAGAGGACATTGTGGGCAAGAAATGGTGGCGGTTACAGGGAGGAAGGCACGACGACGACGACGAGGGTGGAGCCCGTTGCAGACGTAATTGCGTTGCCAAGAAGTTTTCCCCGGGTGAGAGGTAACCAAGAAAATAATGAATGGCCCCGGATGCTCCATTACTATTCTCTCTCTTTCTCTTTCTCCCCCTCTCGCACGTAAAAGAGAGAAAGACAGACAGACAGAGAAGAGAATGGAAGAGAGAAGAATGGCGAAAGCAGAGAAATGAGAAACCAAGTTTTGGTCGCGGTGTTCTCGCTGTCCTGGATTTCGCGCGGGAAAACGAGATGAAAAAAATCTAGGTGTGGTGTCCAGAGAGAATGAATTTTTCTCTCCCGTGTGCCAAATTGAGAACCGACGAAGATCGCCGCGTTCCCAGAGCCGCGGTTCCTCGCGCAAAAATAAGCTTTTTTTTTTCTTTGTAATGGCGCTCGGCGTATATCCTCTATCGGAACACCCAGAGCATACACGGCGATTTCAGCGAATCCAGGGTTAATCGCGATGTCGTGCTCTTCGCACACACACACACACACACAGATACACATCGGGGAAAGGTTACGGCGAACTTCCGGAATCTTGGCGAGCAAGCGCGATATTTCCTTTTTCCACATCTGCGTTCTTTCCTGCCATTACGAGGGGGAAAATTGTATGTACGTGCCCGCGAACGGAAGACACAGATGCCCCCGTAATATCGCGAAAACCGCAAGGAGCTCTCGCGAAGTGCCGCATTTCCTCTTTCCGTTTACGTACAAACACACACGAGGCGCCGCACGCACACACACACGCGTGCATCTCGCAGGGAATCAGGCACTCTGCTCGAGACGCTGTTCTCTTTCTCTCTCTCTTTCTCTCCCATATACATATATAAATAAACACTATAGCACGCGCACGTCTAAAAGCAGGCAGCAACATTCACGGCATGAAAATGCAAAGCGTCGGGGCTTCGAGTGCCGTCGATAAAATTCCTCGCCTGTAAAACGGTGACGTGAGCCGAATGTGCTCTTTCACCACCCTAGGTCCTCCTTTCGATACTGCCTCGATAATCCGATACGCGAAGCTGCTTCGCGAAAAGAGAAGCGAGGGAGACGCGCGCGGGCTTCTCTGCGAATCAAGCTTACGGCAAGCTTATACAATACACCGAATAATACATCGGAAGAAGATGCGACTTCTTATTTATCATCGCGCGTCACGTTTCTTATAATACACACATACATTCCTCCGACCAACTTCATATAATCTTTTAAATCGAAGGTTTTTCTTTTTTTCTGAGTAATACCGAAAGACGAGAAAATTAACCGGGAGAGAAAAAAAAAAAGAGAGAGAGAGACATACACAGAAGAGAGACTGAGAGAGTTTGCGGCAACAAAGCCACGCTCGCCGCCAACCTCTGCCGACCGAACCGGAAGCCGTTACTTGCGCTAACGAGTAAACCAACGGCTGCTCGTCGGACTTTGGTGGTATTATGCTGCGCGAGCAAATAAACTGGCGTGTTCGGCTAACTCCCTGGTTTCTGGTAAGCCCCCGCACACCACCGACGGTGGTTCTCGCTCGTCCTGCTCGCTCGCACTCGGAGGGGGGGCCGAGTAAAGCCCGGCTAACGTCCGCGTGATTGCAATATCCCGCGGCTTGCGGAGAGAAGCACCGGATGTAGCCGTGTGTACGCGCGCGCATCTGTGTACACACGCTGGACCACCGTGCGCGAGAACGGATAGGTGGATTAGAGAAGAGAGAGAGACAGACAGAAGAGATAAAGAGAGAGAGAGAGAGAGAGAGATAGAAACAGAGTGGTCGCTAAGGCGCGCACGACGAGCCCCGAAAGCTCATTGTCTGCCGTTGGGTTCTGCCGTTGTACCGTAAGTTAGATTAAATCAATTTTCTGTCCCACGACGCGCGTCAGCTAATTTTCGTCGCGCTGTGAAACAGTACATTCGCGGCGTCCGCGCACAACGTGACTCTTCTCTTTCTCGCCGCGTGTCTTTCTCCGGTGAAAAAGAATCGATAATGCGCGCCGTGTCTTTTGTTCCATCTATTGCGCGCGTCGGTATTGTCGACAGCGGGGTGCACGACGCTTGACAAATAGGTCAAACGCTGTAACAGCAGAAATTCGATACGAAAAGAAACGTGAGAGAGAAAGGAAAAGAATGTCTCGTCGCTCTATCTGTAATATCGTATATACGATCGCTTTTCGAAAAAAACAAAACAAAACAAAACAAAAACATTTAAAACTGTTTCGAGATCGATTAGATTAGATGAAATGCGCATCGCGGTATCGCGTGCGCGAGAGAGAGAAAAAATAGGTTCGTTGCTTTTGTTTCAAGTATAGCGAAACGCGCTGTATCGCGCGTGACGAATAACGCGTGCACCAGATTTATTCGGGAGATGAGCAACGCGCGAGCGAACACCCAGAGCAAAACGCGTCGCGGAACGACCGCAAGCCGGGCAGCGGCAACACCTGAAATTGCTCGTATAAATATTGAAGCTCGCCATTTTCATCCGGTTAATTTTCCGCGGTGAACGCGCCTGGGAGACCGCGATAAAAAAAAAAAAAAAAAAAAAAAAACAGAGAGGAAGAGAGAGAGAGAGCGCAAAATGGCCGACTCGTCGGCTCGAATAACTCGAATCGCCGTTAAACGGGTTATCGGGGACGAACGAATCGATGATACGAATGACGATGATACACGAAACATACTGGTTGGCCAGTTTGTATCGGTGATTGTCGCACCACCACGGGGTGAAAAACAATTGCCTCGTCACGATTTTCTGGTTTTCATCGTATTTTAACAATGTACTATAACACAATCGTTCGTGCTGTGTTATAAATTTAATACAGTTTAATCGAACTTTTAATTTTGCTCGTGCAGCAAGAGTTTATTTTTTTTTTTTCATACAAATTTATAAACTCGGTCGGATCGCACGGAAACTCGTAAATGCACGCGATATAGAGTTCTGAAACAAAGACGGTTTTCGGCGCCGTGTAACTCGGAGCCAATCTTGGAAGACGGAGGGCAATCGACGAAACGTAAAGGAGGGTCGAGGAGACAGAGAAAGCATTGTACGTTCGAAGGTAAACAGGCTACAATCAATTCGGGGTCGTCGTGGTCGCGCAACGAGAACGGGCGAGGGAGTTGACTGCGGAGTGGCCGCAATTCGGAGAATATCCACAGTTTCGTGTTCTTGTGTGTATATATATACACATATACACGAATCGTACGTGAACGCCGAGTGTAGCGCCGCGACACGCGTGTGTGCGAGGAGAATTTGTATTTGTGTGGCCCAAGAGAGAGACCTCGGAATCGTTGTTGCCACTAGCAGTCGGTATTGCCCGTCACCAGCTACATCGTCGCGCTAGAAATGCCGGGATACCAGAGACAGGGGGAGAACGAGGGGGTGAGACGAAAAGGACCTCCGGTTCTGGCTAGAGATCTCTGGCCAACTACGGAGAAGGGGAGATGAAGAAAGGGACGGGGGACTCACTGGGGAGAGAAGCATAAGTGGTACTCCAGTCGCAGCAGCAGCAGCAGCAGCAGCTTGGCGAAGCGGAGAGACCCGACACAGACGGCCCGACCCCGAAAGATCGAGATGTTTGGATGTTTGAACGTCGGAGTGCTGTCTCAGCACTCGAGCTTCCCATCCATCCTTCTTCTCCTCTCCAGGAGAGAGTTCTGATCTCCTGCGCGATACGGGGAATCTACCGGGTGGACCGGAGTTGTTGCCAATCACTTATCAGAGAGAAGAAAATTTCTGACGCGTGAATAAAACACTCGTCGTCACTCTTTATCTTCACCACGCGCGTAAAAATTAATATTTACCGAAGGTAGAAAAAAAAAAAAAAAAACTGGCGGCGGATACGCGCGCGCAAACCGGAGAAAATCTCTTTACGCGTGTATCTAATTATCTGACTTTTCGCGGTTCTCGCTCCTCTTTCCACGCGCGGGATGAAATTAGTGGTAAACGACCCGGGCGGTATGGCAGAGCGATCGATCAGCGTGAGTGTCAGTGGGTTACGGCCGGCAAATTAGCGGCACTTAGGATATTAAACGATCAGAACACCTATCCTCCTCCCCTACGCGCGCGCGCACAGAGAGAGAGAGAGAGAGAGAGCGCGGCCGCGATAATGTCGGTAGCCGAGCCAATAACAGCAGTGAACCTTGACTCCGGCTATTAAGAGGGATGTACGACCGAACTGTTAGAAGGATGCTGCGAGAGAATCTACTACTTAACGGGTGGTCGCGATCGTCTCGAGAGAAAGAGAGAGAACCAGGTCTCGGGCAGAGAGCGAGTATCTGTTTATCGAGCGGTGCAATTGCCGGCAGGAAACACATGATCTTTGATCATGATTGTGTCATCGAGAATCCTACGTACGAACAGCTCATCAATAGTCGATAAGCGAGATGTACTGTTTAATATCGAGTCTGTGCAGGAACATCATACATCTAAGCGTTCGTGATGCGGCGAATCTCCGAGCGCGCGGAGAAAAGCCGCGAGAGAGAGAGAGAGAGAGAGAGAGAGAAAGAGAAAGAGAAAGAGACAGAGAGAGAGAAAGCGAGGCGTAGTTGATAATCCCGACCGCAGCAACGTATTCATGTGGCTCTGTGCACGTATATACGGTGGTCACTCTCTGGCCGAAGCGATGCGGAGCTGGCAGAGACCGCTAAGCCCACCTGATATGTCCCATCTCTACTCCACTACTATTACTTTCTCTGTCTCTCTCTCTCTCTTACCTTCCGGGCGCCGCTGACCCTTTCCTTTACACCCTGCCGAGGGGCAGTCCGCTTTCGAACCGCAAGCCGCAACGGGCTACTGCCTTGATTAAACGCGCCATAGACCGCCATTATCGCTGATTGCGCTAAACATTAACGGAACAGCCGCCGAGGCTGACCTCCCTCCTGTTCGCTTCACCCTTTCGAGTTCGAAATCTCGATGTGTACACAGTGATTCGCTATTATTCATACACAGGTGAGTTTCAAATGAGACACCGCTATTTTCGCCCGTTCGACTATCGATTTGCGTCGTCTTCGAGTGAACTCTTGGCATCGCCAATCAATTCTCGATTCTCGCGATTCACACGCGTTTATTCTTCCAAGATACGCACGCGCGCGAGAGATCGCGCTAATTGAAATCGAATATTAATCTAATTTTATTTATGATCGCATATAACCGTCTCTCCCTCTTGTCACTTGTCTCCAACGTAAACGCGACTGCGGTAATCAACGCCGAGATGTCGAGGAGGAGAGAGAGGAGGACTGAATGACATCCATCGCGGCGCAAAGCGAGCAAATTAGTGCCGTGGCAGCGAGCGGGGTCGCCCTACCCTGCGGCCGCCGTTAAGACGCCTCGTTAAGAGTCTCCCACCCTTCCTCTCGTACCCCCGTTCTCGTTCTCCTTCTCTCGGCCTCATTCCACCGCAGCCAGTGTCTTGACACTTCTCTACCGTGACGCTCGGTCGCCTCGGGCCTCGGACGCATTCACGACGGCGTCGTCAACGACAACTACAACTACTACTCGAGGACGAAGACGACGACGACGACGACAACGGCAATCCGCTTTGCCGACTCGACTTTACGACCGCCCCCGGCACACCCACCGAAACACCAAGAAAATTATCGTCGCCGGGCAACCCTCGTAATTCTCCCGGCACCGGTGAATACCGAGGAAAACAAGACCTTCCTACCTACCTACCTACCTTCCTTCCTTCCTCCTTCCCTCCCTCGTCTTTACCTCCGCCAACCGTCCATGGGGTTAGCTCGCGCGCAGAGGAAGTACAATTAACTTAACGCTAATTGCGAGATGAAGACCGAGCGGAGCGGTGGAACCTGCCTCCGGCAATTCGCAGACTCAATTACTCAGTCATATGATACGGCGATTAACCGCGCCAGAGTTTCCTTTATGCTTCACCTCGCTCTCGCTCGCTCCCTCTCTCCCCGAATCTCTTTCTGCGTTACGAGAGATATCAGAATCGCGCGCGGTTTAACGCGCGCCACCACGTCGTAAACATTGCGAAGGTAAATGAATAAATTACATTGGGATATAAAGCACATTGTGTATTTTACCGAGCAGATAAATTCGAAATTCAAACACAATGAGAAATCAGGAAAGCTGTAAAATCCGCTAAATGTATTCAGAAGAAATTTCTGGCTTTTTTTCTTTTTCTTTTTGCAAAAGCGGTAAAACTTTACAAGATAATAATCGAAAGATGAAGTAAAAGTCGCTCCAAAGAATTGAAGCGCAATAACTGAAATAGGTGTTAATGATAATATTATACAATTGATGATATATATTGTAAATTTTCTTCTATTTTATTATTTTATATAGTTTATATTATTTTATTATTTTGCAGAGATTTTTATATTATTTTATTATTTTGTACATATTTTATTTCAATGAAAATTCAACGCAACATCGTTTTATATTACATAGCTCGCAAAAGTCTTTACTTCCCAATCGATTCTTCTTTGAGAGATAATTTTCGCGGTTTCCGTTTTGAAAATCGGAGTTAACGATATTTTGTGTCAGTTTCTTTTTTTCTTCAATTCCCGCACCTTGTCGAGAGAACGAGCGCCATCAGAGGGAAAGGCGAAGGATGAGGAGGTTCGACGGCGATATAAAGTAATAGTGAAGCGCGGGCAAAGGGAGTGGTCTCTTAACGACACCCCTAGCACGAGAGGACTCGAGAGTGTTCGTCGTTCCACCCTCTTGTTGATAGCTGGCATAACGCTAACGCCCTGGCGTCGATAAAAGTGCCGGAGCTCGGAGCTGCATAAAACCGACTAAGGGAAAAAGGTTCGAAGGCTGTCGCTTCCTCTCGCCCCACGCAGGGCAAACACGTAAATACGACCCCACGAGGCGTCACGAACGTCGCCGATCTTACACCCTCAGGCGCAAATTAGATGCGCGCAGGGGAACCGCGCGCTCCTTTTGTTCGAACTATAACATAACCGCAACTCCTTATCTCGCCTGCATTCAGGCAACTTTGGTTTAACTCTCACGGAACGATATCGAGAGACTACTGGCACATAAACTAACTACTGGACACATGTTTTTCTACAGTTTACGTAAACGAGAGAGAAAGAGAGAGAGATATGATAACAATAAGTTTCGTTCTTCGATGCGCAAATGAGAAAAACACGTCCAGTCGGAACGTAACAATGAGATAGAAACATTACATCACATTTAGCAGTGTTTATCAGGCGTAAAGACACGAAGTTCGTCTCTTTTTCTTTCCTCAAGGTAAAAGACCCTCTTTAGACCTTCGAGTTAATGACCGCGCCGGCTATATTCTCTCCCCGGGTTTTACTGCGAGAAATTTAAGTGCTCGTTTGGAGACGCGCGCGAATTAAGCGCATCCTCTCGAGAACCTCGAATCTGATATCAGCAAAAGAAGAAAGAAAAAAGAAACGACATACAACTCTTTATACGGCTGATAGCGCGTATCGCGCACACATTTCTTGTATTAAGATGTAATTCAGATTTTATCTCGCGTGCGAGAGCGAATAATGTAACGAAGTCTCGTTCGAATTTTATTCTGTACAAGTTTACAGCGCGCTACAGTTAAATGTTACACGTGTCAAAGACAGAAAAAAAAAACAAATACTCTGCGATTGATATACAAAACTTGGATTTGATCTCTTCCACACAATATAAATCAAACGAAATTAACTTGACTTCATAGCTCGTGTCAATCCGCGGGTATGTAACTCAGCGATTCCCAATCGAAGGGAGAAAAGGATACGGACGCGAAGACCATTTGCTACGGATAAAACCATCTTCGAATCGCGACGTTCATCGCTCCGACGATCTTCCGCGGGAGCGATAGAAGTGCGTATATTTGTGCGCGGAGGAAAACGGGAAAAAGGATCGGAGCCGCGCGTACCGGTTGAAAGAACTTATCGTGTTGAGAGATCGCGAGCATGAAGATACATATACACACACACACACACATATATCGGAACCTACCATAGAACCCCGCCGATATGGCGGATTCCTGAGTTGAAAGCACACTTCACTGACCGTGTACGCGCGCGCGCGTGTGTGTGTGTGGTGTGCGCGCACGTACTATGTACGTGAACGTGTGTACTGTCGGCGGATGCATACGCGCGCTTTCCGCGACACCGGGAATAGAAGAGGACGTAGACTCGAGAGAACGAGCGAGGGTAGACATTTCCGTGTATATTTTATTGTGCACATATTGCGAACCGTTCTCCGCCAAGCCGCACCGCACACACGAACGCGTGTCAAGCTCACACCGACGCGAGCGCGCGACGTTACCTCTCTCACCAGAGAGCTCCCCTCGGGGGTTGGCAGCGGAAAGGGGAGAGGATCATCGCGAGTCGCGGTTGTGGTTGGGCGAGGTCGAGGGAGGAAAAGCGAGGAGGCACAGAGAGCATGGAGAGGTCGACGGCGGTGGCGTGGAGAGCTCGATTTTTCCGATAGCAAATTTTGATCTTCGCTTTTTACCTCCCCGTGAACCAACGCCGAGCTACCGCCAACGCGTCCCCACCGTCAACCACCGCCGTTCGACCAACCAACCTCATCCCCCGATTCACCCTCTCCCCTTCCTCACAAGCGTCGGCTCCCGGGTTTTCCTCTTCCGCCGTGCCGCCCCTGTTCTACCCTCCCCTCGACTACACCGCCAACGTCCCATTCGTTCCTCCTGCCCGTCGCGACGGCCCGGACTCGCCCTCTTTTTTCTCCCTTCTGCCCACGGCCACCCCCGCCGGAGAGCACACGTATTCTCTTTATCCTCTCTCACTCTTTTCATCTCCCTCTTTTACTTTCCGTCCTTCATCCCCGTTTTCCTCTCAATCACCATCTGCTCCTCCGCCTCCACCTGGCGCGGCCCGACCGATCAAACCAGTGGCACTGCAGACACAATAAAAACGGGAAAAAAAGCGCCGGCCGCGCACACATTTCGCGCAGTCACTACTCTCTTTCTCTCTCGCTTCGTTTCACTTCTCTGTCTCTCTTTCTCTCTCGTCTACGTGTGAGAGAATGAGGGACACGACGGAGTACCGGATGCTTTTGAGAAGTTATTCATGAAGCGTCCGACGAGATTTCTCGGACGTTGCGTATTCTCTTGTTTCCTCACTTCCTCTTTCTCTCCCTCTCTCGAATAACACCGCAACACTTTCGATAAACGAAATATCGAGCTGAACAAGCACTCAAACATTTAGAGAAGTTTAAGCTTTGCTGGAACACAAGCGTTCTAGTAACCTCGAAATCGCTCGACAATTTTCTTGACGGTCATTATATCTTTCAACGTATCGGAAGCACTCTTGTGCAAACTTGCAATCAGCCGCATTTCCCTCTCCTCCGGACGAAAGGCGGAGCGCCAACAAGGGACCGCGAGCCGAGCGGGTATTGACCATCCGATATCGATATTTCGCGACGCTTTATCGCGGACGTGCTCGTTAAACCGATAAATGAATAATGAGCGCACTGTATATGGGATGGATATGGAGAGACAAGCGCGGGGGGTGGGCGAGAGATGGAGGGAGAGACAAGCGCCGGGGGTGGAGAGAGAGAGCGAGGAGGAGGAGGGGGGAGAAGGGGACACGCACAAGGGGATGAGCGAGCGAACCAGCGAATCGGACAAAACAACGAAATCGAATCACTCGTGGTGGCCGCCCGTACTTTTCATGCGTGAATTTTCCGACTGCCCCGACACGTACTGCAGCTGCGGAATCGCCGGTAATAGCGTTAGTAAAATCGAGAGTAATGCCCGAAAGCGTTTACAATACGCATCGCTTCCTGCAAATAAAAACGTGGGAAGAGAGAAAGAGAGAGAGAGAGAGAGCGGCGAGCGCGCGTCGTCGTTCGACGCAACAAAGCGGCGAGTTGCCGCGCGTGGTCATCAACCGATGACGCACGACGAAGCGGGTCAAAATCAAACGATACTCATCGCGACGTGATTCTCTCCGGTGGCAAAAAATGTGCCGCAAGAAAAAAAAATATTTTGGAGTTACATCTAGCGAAATTTAATGACTGTTGATCTCGAAATGTGTGTCATCGAGATTATACAGTCCTTGAGTTTAACGTTTCAGCCGCGGTGTTTATTGAAAAAGTTACGTAACAATAAACAATCAAAGTTGATCGTTACCCGTTGTTATGAGGGTTTAGCGTGTAGAATTCCATACACAGTTTAACTTTTTACACGCACGCGAAATGAGTTTTTGCCTAACGTAATCTACTCTTTAATACACAATAAAGATTCAATAAATAAAAACGTCACTTTAATAAACAACAAACGACAAGCTAAAACCTCCTCAACACTATAAAAAAAAAAAACAACCTCGACACGTGTGTTCCCTGAGGTCATTGACATTGGGCTTCTTTTTCCCGCTTTGTAATTGTAATTATCAAAAAAAATTTACAACTTTGCGCAGCAGCGATTCGCAATTTCTTTTTTTTCGATTAAAAAAAAAAAAAAAACAAATTAGCATCCGTTGCAAATACGCGTATATAGTTTTTTAATATTGCAACACGTCCTACTGTTTGAATGAGCAAAACAGCCTCTACACACACATACACATACATACATCTCTTGTTAACTGACGCGTTAAAGCCATCAGAAAACTTCCTGCTAACGCAGACGTTTATCGCCGTAGCGCGATATATCCGTAAACTATCCGGCAAGCGTGATTCCGGCTGACAATGATTATCGTACAGGTGTAACAGGAAAACGTAACAGCTCGGTTGCGGTCAGACGGTCGACGATGATGACAGTAATTGCCGAGAATTAGCGACGTTAATAACCTCCAGGCGGGAGAGAGAGAAAGAGAGAGAGAGGGAGAGAGAGAAATAGAGATAGATTGCAGGGAGAGAACGCGTTTGCTCCACTGTCATGCGTGGACACTTATCAGGCCGTTAATGTAACACCCGATAAATCCTCGGCGTCGCGATATTTTGCTCTTCCGCGTCTCCGGATTCGTTATTCATTCCTGTCTATCTCTTTCTCTCTCTTGCGTTTTTGTTTTTACTTCCACCGAGATGCGTTCTCGAACGCGCGACAACGACCGGCTCTCGTCATAAACGCATGAGCTATTAATCGCGGCGACCGCGTGTCGGCAGAAGAGCGAGCGTGTCGACGAGACAGCGGACGGCATCCGATTTTATAAATATCGCGGATATACGCGGATACGCGCGCAATAAATCGCGCGCGTGTACACGCCCGTGTAAATTGCATTTATCGCGATATAATTTCGCGCGCGTCCTCGATAAATATATACAAATCCACGCACACACATCGCGTCTCTCCTCTTGACAATACTACAACCACCAGAAGGGATGAATTTCGCGAAATTAAAATGTAACAGAGAGCGACGAGATGATCGTCATATCCGCGCGAGAGATCTGCGGAGGAAATTACGTCACCGTTATATCTCGGGAACTGTTGTGCCGTCTCTCCGACCGCTTATCTCCAGAGTGGTATCGAGGACATAAAATGTCGCGGGGATACGACATGACCGTGTGTGCGCACGATTTCCTATCGGGAAATTTATATTCCATCGCTCGGCTGCTACATTTTTCACGCGTGTATCTCGTGCACGTGCATCTCGCGACTTGTTCCTCGCGAAACGTTCCCGAGGAAGTCCCGAAAGAGTTATGCTTCTTCGCAACATTCAGGTTCTAATACACGTGAAACCTGAACGGAGAGATTTCGAGAGGAAATCAATGTGTCCGATTGTAGAGAAAAAAATTCACCGTTTCGTTTTTTTGTTTTTTTTTTTTTTTACAACACTGATTCTCATGTTCTCTTTTTGTACAAACGCGCACATAAATACAGATGTGTAATAATTATACGTTTCTCAATATTTGCTTCGAATATTGTCGTTTTTTCTTCTATACTAATCACATGCAAATTCGATCGTTTGAACGGCCTTCCAATTGCTCGCGCGTAATTGCTGCTTAACCAGCTTAGTCACGTTCGAGGAAGACTACGTATTTGCGACCACATCAACACCATTCGCTCGAGCGTGGTATCCCAATCGGGGAAGGAGATAAGCAACTCGCGCTACCTGACTTGCCTTGGCTACCGGTTTCGGTGTAAGTGAGGTCGGCGCGCGAGGTCTTACTCGCTGATTTGAACGACGCATCCTGGCCGGAAAAAGCAGCGCGGAGGGGAACGAAACCAGGGGAGAGACATAAAGCGGACGCGGCGCGGCAAGACGGAGAAAATAACGGGCTCGCCTGCTAAATATTCACTATACGTGAGCATTACTTCGCCGTTCCGACGCGCGCCCACGCCCGGGGATGGTAGACTCGACAAGAGAAAAGCGAGGAGCGAGAATATCGAAGTAGGCGAGAAAAGGAGGCTCGGGCGCCCGTTTATTCTTCCGGAATTCGTGATCAAGATTCTTGCTCGATAGCGTGTACAGAATGCCTTCGCCAGGAGACACTCAGAAGCCACGTCGTCGTCGACGACGATAATATTACCGGCTTGTCGATAATTCGACCGAGCCACTTGTATTTGTCGGTTCTAAAAACCGAGATACTCTCTTCTTCTTCTTCTTCTTCTTTTCCTTCTCGAGACTCTTTCACGTGCACGACACGACGACGTTCGAGAACTCCATTCTCGAGATAACGACGAGCACAGAAATACGCGCGCGACTCTTTCGAAAAGATTTATATATGAGATCGGATCGGGATTTGCGGGTTTTTCGATTCGGCGCGGCGCGTCCTATAATTAAGAGACGGCCCCGGCTCTTGTGTCGCCGCCGTTCGATTTACAGCGTTTCTTTTCTTTTTCCCTTAAATCATTCAATTGCGGCTTGCTATCTTTTTCTTGTTGTGTAAAAGAAAAATAAGCAGAAAGGTTGCTTCGAAGAAGGATGATGAAATCGGCGGCGCACACGCGGCGGTGGTAGTGGTCGACGGATGCACACGCGCGAGAAAATAAAAAAGTCAAATTGGCCGTTCGATACCGTTGAATATGGATAGGGGAGGAGTTTAACGACTGAAAAAAATCTTTATGATGCAAATTTGCCGTAATGAATCTCTCTCTCCTTCTCTGCGCAGAAAAATACGTCGGATTTGACTAACATAAAGTCCGTATAAAAAACCAGAAGAAGACGCGTTTTAAGGAAGCGTTACTCGATTTGATTGGGCAACGCGGAATAAAGAGCTAATGAGCAAACTCTGCGCGCAAATATATATCGCGTAACCTAGTTCCCGCTAAAACAAAACAAAAAAAAAGAAGAAAAAACATACTAGTTGAGTTTGCGTCTTCCATTGCGCAAGGTTTTGCACAACAACAAGCGACGCCGGGAAACCCCCCCAGGTCGCGCTATTTGCATGTTATTACCTTGTTTACATATTTATTCAATAGCTAAGGTCCCGGAGGGTCGCAAACACCCCGTAATCGGAGCTTTCTCCGCGTTCGGCCCTTTAATTTCGGATTAAATCCCGTGCGCGCGCGCAACGTGCCAAACTAAGCGATTAATAAATCACCGATGTGTCGACCGACAACCGCAAACACAAGTTTATCGATCTACGGCGAGACGTGTTCCTCTATATTATCTTTTTTCATCGAGGATACTCGACTAATTTAATGTAACAAGAGGGTAAATTCTCTTACCTGTTTGTGCATCTCCACGTTGAGCCCGTATGACATCTCGTAATACTGCAAAAAAGTAAAATAAAATAGAGAGATTAGAGTGTAAAATCGCTTAAGTTCACACCAATTAAGTGTAAGCGTTTGTTAGCTGTGCGTAATCTTTATATATGCATTATTATTTCGTCGTTTAAGCCACGCCGACGTTTTAAGCTCAAGATGGTATATGCGTGCATACGAACTAGATATAGCTGTGGAACGCGGAACTTTTCATGCAGAGAAGCTTGAACTTCGCCGGAAGGTGTGTTGTTGCTTTTTCTTTTCTTTTTTTTTTTCTTTTTTTTGTTTTGCACGGAACCCAATTCACGCATTTTACGGCTTTTGTTGTCTTATTCGAAACCGCACAAGTGAATTTCTCGCATTTTAATCGGAAAGCCATAAAACTTGCGGATAAATTTGCGCCACCGTGAGTGCAATGCCACGAATGTACGCGTTCAATGCGCTTATATATGTATATATGTGTGTGTATATATATATATATGTATATATATGTGTATATATACATATATATGTATATATTACATATATATGAACGTGACAAATATTGTTTTTCGCCGTTTATCGGCGATAAAATGATTTAACGTCGTTTTATTCGGCGTGTGTTGGTTTAACGCAAACGAGCGAGCGAGCAAGCGCGTAATAATCGAAACGCGGCCATACTCGTAGATAATAAAAACGATGGAAATCACCTCGCGCGAGTAATCGAATTATCGGGGGATTTCGGGAAGGCGCGCGTGTGCGCGCCCGTCTCCATCATGACATGGGAGGGAAGAAACACACCGACATGGAAGAAACACCTTAGTGAAAGAGATCCTTAAGAGGCCCCCTTCGCGATTGCGAGATTATATCGATCAAATGAGATTACGAGATTACGAAAAGCGGACCAAATTGAGCCGTAATGCGAGACCGCAGTCAGTTGGTAAGAGGGATAAGCGCGTCGGAGAAAATGAGAAAAACGAGCAGGACGAAGGAGCACGGGCGCGCTCTCGCCTTGTGCTATCTCGATAGGGAGAAAAGACGTACGTATGTGTGTGTGTGTATCCGCGCGCAGAATGCACACGTGTGCATGTACGTGTCGACCAAAGACCGGTTTCTCGTAACATCGTTTCTACATCGTGTGTACAAGACTCAGTCTGGGCCGGCTTTAACTAATTCGCTCACCGGAAGCAGCGGTTCTCATTTTACACGCACGAATTTTCTCGTCGTAAAGATTCTCGTCGGCAAATGGATTATCCCACGTTTCCGAGTGACTCTTCGTGTCGCTCGAGAATGTTAATTACGGTATCGATTTGACCACTCGTATAACCACGCGTATAATAACGACGAAAATCGTCGACGAGAGAGAAAGAGAGAGAAAGAGAGAAACTGGGTAATTCGCAATTTTAACGACCGTCTTGAACATAGTCGCCGCATTATTCCCGGCGGAATCAATGACCGTTGTGAAGTAAACTTTATTGCCAGGCGATCGTAAAGCGCACACTAAACCGTGTTTTAATATATCGGTGTGCGCGCGCGACTACGACAGTTGATTTAGCGTTTTTTCACGCGAATACACCGCGCGCGCGCGGAAGAGACGATGCCAATGTACATACACGGGCGTTATAGACACGTCGAAGCGTTTATATCTCGTCGCGCAATGTTCTCGACGTTACACGATTTCAGCGACACCGGCCAATATTTATTTTGCGATACAATAGAATTATCGTTAATACTTTAAACGCGAGCGAATTCGTTTGAATGAATATTTTACGAACTTGCTTCGGACAGGCCGCGATTAATTAAACCCGTTTGTTTTAATAATTCGATATTCGTCCGGCGCAGTTTATCTTCGAAATTACGATTATTTTGTAAATTGTGAACGTTACAATATATATACATATATACACACAGACAGACAGATGCGTGTATATGCGAGAAAATATGAATGTGGAAATTCGGACGCGCGCACACGCGCGAGCGGGCCGCTTTTAAATACAAATTAATCCGTCTATATTTTTATTACATTCGCGCTCGCGAGAGCATTATCAATAAATCGCGAAATGTATATTTCAATCGGCTCCGTTCTTGCGAAAATAATAATTTCGCTAAAAGCTCGTAGTCTATGTCAATGTATAATTATGTTTTCGAACGTATCGAATGTGCTGCTAAAACGTGCACGGCAAAGATGTGAAAAAAAAAAAAAAGAAAACGAGAAAAACCGATTAAAAATTTAATAAGTGCGCTAACGACATTTCCGTTTTTCCCAATCGCGTTTTACTATAATTAGAAAACCACTTACAAACTGTTTTATTTAACATCTTTCGCGTCGCAGCGAAAGATTTCTCTCTTCCATTTTCGCGGATTTGCGGAGAGAAAGAGGAAGAGATAGTTAAGAAGTGCAGTTGCGCGAGGAGATCGTTTCGCCGTCGGGGACCGTCCCAACCGAGTAATTGGCTTTTAATTAATAGACTTCCCCCGTGGGGAGGCGGATCGTCGGAAGAGAGGTCAGGATCTTAATTATCGCGAGACTGGAAACGTCGCTTTCGCGGTCGAGACGTCTGATACGAGCGAAGGAACATCGTTGAACATCATCAGCGCACAGTCGGTTACGATAACGAAGTAAAGCCGCGTAAATAAAGCAAACTATAGAAACTACATTTATTTCCGATAACATCGTGCTCCCAATGTGTTTATACTTATTTTATTACAGAAGATTTTCTCTCCGGTCGAGAGAGAGAAAAGTATCTTTTGTTTCCGATTCTCTTCGCGTGTCTCCTTTTTAAAGTCGTAGATAAATCAAGAGTCTCTTCCTTTAATATCCATATTGAATTCTTTCTCGTTCGAAGAGCAGTGAGTGTGAGGAGAGACGGGCCATTATTAGATGAAAACTCACTCCATCAGTGTTCCTTCTCTCTCCATCTCTTTCTCTCTCTCTCTTACTCCCGAATCGTGACCGATTTGATTGCAAAAACGACTCCGGCGCGACGCAATCACTTTTCAATTCCCGAGCAGCTGAACGATATCGATCGCGATCGGTATCTACCCCCGGTAGAATGTGCTGGCTCGTCCCTCTTTCGTTAGACCCTTATCTCACCCTTCCATCGTCCCTCAATGGAAATCGTTCCTGTTGCGAACACGCTCTTTAGACGATGGCGACATCTGACTCTGATCGTATACGACTTGCAAATTTCGTCCCCGATGTAGTCCTTAAAAAAAAAAAAAAAAAAAAAAAAAAAAAAAAACACCCCGACACATCGTGCACGAATGATGCGATAGCTATTTGCAGTCGACTGCACATTATATTCGAGTTACGAAATGATTCAGTAAATCCGACACGATGTATCGTCGTAAAATAAAAAGATAAACCTTAATCTCCACAATCTCCTTAATCTCCCAGGAAGCCAGTAGTAGTGGCGCTGCAGCAATTTTGTGAAATGCACAACTATAATTCTTCTTATCGCATTATTATCCTCACCAAACAAAAAACAATTTCAATGTTTTACTAATAGACTTTCATTATAACATCATACATTTTTCCATATTATAATTTTGTCAAAACTGATTTGATTTTTCATACTTCAATAGAAAAAATTTCCTGTATGATTAAATAAGAAAAAAATCAATTTAAAAACAAAGTTACCGCCGTGATTTGATATTTTTCTACTCTCTGACACCGAACAGTTTAGTTTTCAAAACCTATAAAAATTGCCCAAAAAACCTGTAAAAGTTAATATTCTTCTCACATTTCCAACAGACGTATATACCCGTCGCATTTAACATTCTTTGAACAAGCAATAGAAACGTTTTAGAATCACTTGACCGCGGCGCGAAACTCTCTTTCTCTTTTTCTCTCTATCATGCGGTTAACGGCGCAATTTTGCGAGCGGAAATACGAAACGAAGGACGTACTCAGGGCCGATGTATCGAGCGATATTGCGACTGTGAGCTGCGGTGCTTCGCGGCGACGATATCCCGGCTTGCTGCACTGGCCGCGGTTCGCGCGCTCGTAAAAGTTCACGAGCTCGACAATTACATGAAAGAGTCGTAAAAAGGCGTAATGTCCCGTGGCAGCGGGGTTATACCGCCGCGGTGTAACGACGTCGTTGTAGCGGGGCATATCCTTCGCCAGAAACACGACTCCGTACACGCTCGGTGGCTGCCATCGATAACGAACGCCACACGGCGAGTTATATATTCCCGTTTGACTATCTGCCAGCAGCTGGAAAACGCGTCGCGACGTCGTTCGCTCGGTTCGTTGCGAAGAAAAAATTGAAAGGAACTCCAGCGAAAACCTCCCCGCTTGTATAATCCCTGCCGGATATATCTCGATTGTAAACTCGCGATAAAGGAAACACGAGTAGATATTCGTGTCGGTGATTCAACAACAACGACGACGACGACGGCGACGACGACGGCGACGACGACGGCGTTGTTCGACATAGGAAAAGCAAATTGCGACGATTACTCGAGCAAGACTGTACCGCATGATAACGTTTCATCCGCGTGTTTCGCGACAATTCGAAACAACAACGTAGACGCGGATCGTATCCGCGCGCGAATCGATGAGTTCGCTCGATGCGAAAACGGTATACATATTTAGCCGACAGACGCGCGAGTACCTGTTGCTAACGTCGACCTGAATCCGATACTACAATAAATTCTTGTTACGTCGAGTAATCAATCATCAATGATAAAACGGCGCGATAGGACGATAGCGCAATAAATATGCTTTCGTGCTCGTCGATCGAAATTTGATTAAGTGCATTCCGTGGTTTTCGCTATGTTTCGCGCCGACGTTCGTTATACCCGGTGCGCACACCCGGCGGAACAATAAGCGAAGCTATATCGGAACGAAAGTGGGATAAAGTACGATATGTACATTTAAACCTGTCACAAAATAAACACACGTGAGTCCGCGGCACCGATCGATCGTTCGCACGCGGAATAAAGGATCCGACGCACACACAAACGCGGAAATCGATCGAGAGAAAAAGAGAGAGAGAGAGAGAGAAGCGAGCACCGCATACCTCAACTTTCCGTACACTGACCGGCGCTGAATCGTTCGCGCGAGAGAGGAGGAAAAGTTTCCCTTCTGCGCGCCGATCTCTTTCAACCGCTGTCGATCGGAAGCCGCGCTCGAAACAGAACGGCGCGTGGAAGGGTAACTTTTTTCCCTCTCGCGGCGCGATTCAGTGTGGCGGTCGGTGTGCGTGCTACGTACGCAACGTACATACGTGAGATGATCGCACGATTAATCTTCGTGCCGGTGTGAATCGGCGGAAGTGCCACGTCCATGCGAGAGCGAGCGCCGCGCATTTTATATGAAGTTATTTGCATCGACCGCGCGCACGGACTACGGCCTATAAATTATCGCCCGCCTATAATGCACGCCTCGCGAGCTTTGGCCAACGAACTATATGTGCCGCGAACTCGCGGTGTGTACGCGCGAAATCGATGAATGACACGATCTTGTCCGTGGGTCTTTTTTCGCGAGTTTAAGATCCCAATCACACAACGAGCGATACATACCATCTAGACAACTTTTTGTGATACATTTAACCTTAATAGAAAAAGACATCATTTACTTTCCGAACATTAAATCACATAACACGAGAATTATCGCGTTATCTGTTACACGAAGACGCGGAGAGCAAAAGATAAAAATCTGTACGGGACATATGTATATCTGTTACTTCTTTTCTCCGCGAGATGACAGATGGGATAAAAATGCCGGAATGAAGCATCGGGACTGTAACCGGCGTGAAATTAATAAAAGCAGTACTCGATTCGGCGACCTACGACCGCCCGCGAAGAAAGCGGCGCGAACCACTTCGTGCTTCACGCGGCTTAATGAAGACGTATATACCCGACCAGCGGCGGATCGCGATAACGAAGATCTACGGGCGAAAGTAAGCCCCGAGACTCTTGGCGTCTACGCGTACGTACTCCCGCGGGACAAAGTCGAAAAACAAATTCAGAAAAGAGACCGCGTTAGCGACGAAAACCTCGCCGCAATATGACGTTAAATTATTTCGCCACCACTTCATTACGGGAGAGACAGATGTTTTTTTTTATCGCCTCAACAAATGTGTGCAATGTTTTTGTTATTCAACTTTTTCTTTTTTTTATCGTTGTTGTTTAAAAAGAAGACGCGTAATACATTCCGACGTATTGCGACATCGCGTCGTGGCGCAAATTTAACGAGCTATGCCGCGTACCGACGATGTTTCCCCGTGTAGCGGAGATCAATTCAAGAGCGATCGGAAAAAAACAAAAACTCTCGCGAGAATTTTCATCTCTACAGCCGCGCGAAACACGAAGGAGAACTCTCGTCATTTCATTACTCTCGACAGAAACACTTACTTGTTCTGCGCGATAGGCTTTTTATTAAGCTTTGTGAAAACTCACCATGACGTAGTGGCGCTGCATCTCCGTCTTCTCCTGGGCGAGTTTCTCTAGGTCCAACTTAACACTGGACAGAACAAGCAGGAAATCGCACGTGTAAGCTAAACATTAGTATGTGCAGGCGACATTCAAAAGCTGTGGGGACGAAATAAAGAGAGAGAGAGAGAGATAGAGAGAGAGATTGGAAGGAAAGGGGACGGTCTTTTTCTCTCTTTCGCTTTTGGGGGAGAGGGAAGAGAATCTCGTGACGCGCGCGTTTCGTTTACAATAGCGAGAGTATGACGCCGCTTAAATGAGATTATATCGAATCATCAACGAGTCGAGGGTTTGACTTGGGCTCCGTGGCGAATGAGGGACGTGTTTTATATAACGTGTATATATACATATACGGCGTCAGAAATTTGCCGTTCGAGCATATTACGTTCCCCGGCTTTTTTCGCACGTGTTGTGTTTTTTTAACCTTCCGAGCTAATTCATTCTTTCCATCGCGCCCCCAAATCGAGGGATATTGCGGAGGGATGGTGCACAGCCAAGCCATTAAAAACACACAATTAGTGCAGCCGCAACAAACATTGATAATAATTGTTATATACTGGCCATTGTGTGTGGAGACATGTGTGTGTGTGTGTGTGTGTGAGACGTGTCTGCTTTGTGTTTACCAAAGTGGACTATTGAGGATACTCGGAGCATCGCGATATTGCGAGCGAATAATTCATAAAAACGCATTCGTCGAATTTACATCTCGTTCAATCGACAAATAAACACATACGCAACACAATATCGCGCGCGCGCTTTCGGTGCTGCTCGCGCGCGAATATATAAACAAAACGACTATTTTTTATCAAATAATAATTAATGATTTTCGCAACAAAAAAAACACAAACAAAATTACGCGTTGTAATCGTCGCGGAGACAAGTGCGCCAAATTAACTCGCGTTTGAATTACTTAACACGCGGTCCGGAAAGAAAGTTAACACGAAATCAATACGAGAATCGACGCGACAGGTTCATTAAGAGTTAATCCTCGTCGCGTCGCGTTTTATCCCGGGCGCGCGTTAAAGCGCGTATTAATATTCACTTGGTCGACCGCCGCGTTACCCCCGACAGCGACATCAGTGCGGGACAAAGGCACCACCCCCCCCGTATACGCAGCGGCGATAACTTTTTTAACGACAAGCCCGCGTCTACGTATTTTTGTTTAGCGCGCGGCGCGGTCGCAGCGGTGCGGCGCGCAGGAAAATAATCTCGCGGTGCTGGCGGCCGACAAAACCGCTTGTACCGCGGCAAATGAATGCGTTCGTATGCCCGTAACGCTCGAGTGCATCGCGCTGTTGCCGTCGTTGCTCCATAACTGTATACCTACGATAACGAATGTGGGTGGCGTTTCTCTCGTTGTCCGCGATATTCGTGTTTCCCTTCGTGTTCCCAGTATTTTCGGGCTCGCGTCCGCCAACGCGTCGGCTTTACCGCGATGATAATTTCCTCGAGTTTTTTTTCCCTCGTTTCTCCCCTCTTCGTACTCTGTATATAATACACGTGCATCATAAGCGCGCAACTCCTCCCCCGCGATTACACATCCTCCGACATCCACTTTGAAGATTCGCGCGTCCCGCGTTTTTTTCTTTTAGCTTCACGCTCAATGGAAAGAAAAAACAAATTACGACTTGCCTCTCCGGTCGCGATTTTGAAAAAGTTTCTCTTTCGAGGAACACACATCGAGTTTCCAATAATTTTCCCGATTCTTTGGCCAATTTGGATCATAATTCTTTGCAATTTCGCGAAAATTGAAACAGCTCGATCGCGCGAGCGATATCTCTCTCGAATTCGAGCGCGACGAAATTGAATACATTTTAATCTGGGAACAACGGTAGGGTGATTTGTATGACTTTTGAACTATACATGTATATATATATATGCGTATGTATGTGTGTGTGTGTGTGTACATTTTGTATGTAAACGCATGTATGAAATGTGTGTAAACGCGCGCTGCCCCTTTTCTACGTTTTCTCTCATCCTCTTTCCCGGCTTACCATCACGTAATGCCTCTGTATCTCTATTTTTTCACTGGCCAGTTTCTCGCACTCCAATTTAAGGCTGTGTAAGAAGAACAAGAACAGAATATTAATATCCACCAAGCCCTCGAAATCGTCGGAGCCATTGTCCCTCCGCTCGTCGCGATACCAAACTACAATCGCGCTTGTTCGTAACTATATGTACAATGAGTGTACACATTTCGCGATAAAGATAACAAAACAAGAAAAAAAATTTAAACAAAAGGATCTTATATCAGTAAAACACATGTAAAAACGTTCTTGAGAAACAAACGGATTTTTGTTTTTTTTTTTTTTTTTTTTTTCATCGAGTTCGCAACGCGAAGCGCGTAATTGTCACCGTCACGGTTTCTTAAGCAAATATGTGAAGCTTTTTCTTTTTTCCTTGCGCGAAAAAACTTGCAACGCGATGTTTCCGTGCGATTCGAGAAAGAGATAAAAGTTACACGGACGCGTTTCCGACACTTAATATTCGCGAAAGGAGCGAATCGAGAAGCGTTTGTGTATGCACATCGCGCGCGCAGCGCTTACATCGCACCTCCGTGAGGCGATAAATTAGCGCGATATTAACGATCAACGCTTGAGCGGCAACTCTCGTTACGCAAGCAGCAAACTACTCGCGCGATCTCGTCGGGAGAGTCGATTAATTATTTCAGATTGACGCCGCGCCGACGCGATTCGCGAGACGATTTATCGGGAATCTGCACGTGTGTGTGTTTGCGCGCGCTTGAACGCGCGGACCGATCGCGAGATACAAGACTTCCGCTTCACGCAATCGGACGCGATTTTTTTCCTCATCGTGAGATTAATATCTCAATCCGCGAAATTTATGCGCGCGCGATATAGAAACACGTCTCTGTTTGAACATTCTCTGTTTGACGCTACTTTACTTCAATTAACTGCTTTTTTTTTTTTTTTACGTTGTTGTTACATTCAAGTCTAGAAACAAAAAGACAATAACCCGGATATTTTTTCTCTGCATGCACGCGACTTGGAAATAAATAGCGTAATGTAAATCCAACAACACAAGCGAAGAAATTAATTACGTTCTCAACGAAGCGAACACGATTCTCCGCCGAGCGCGATGTGAGTGTGTTCTGAGAAAATCACTTTTTTCGCCGCGATTGTGTCAACACGTGTAAAGCGTATGCATGACCTATCTAAACCACCCCCGGGTTTTCGCTCCTTCTACGAGCCGCGTGCGCGCATACTTCGCTTGTATACACAGCTTCCGGTCAGACAAACAATTATCCGCCTGCGTCCGTCGTCTACACGTACGTACGTAAGTCTGCCTGTCTGTCCGTCTGTCTGCATGTGCGTGCGTTTCCGCGTGCGCGCCCACGCGGTATTTACACGAGAAACGCCTAATGGATACGATCCTGTCTGTGCGCGATTATTTATGTGTGTGTGTGTATGCGCGCGCTCCGTTCGACAAATTGCAATCTCTCGAAGAGTTTCTATCGCGAACTCGATTATCTGCGGGGAAAATATGTATTTTCGCTGGGAAAACAGGATTTCGGTTATTTCGCTGCAAAACTGTTTATATTAATATAAACGATGTAAAAAGATCGTGTAAGCTTTGGGACAAGTATCTCAATATATTGGTTTTTTTACTAGAGAAAAACTAAGAAAAAAAAATTAAATATTATCAAAATAAATATGTTGAAATATTCTTACAGAATAAGAAAAATTGCAAGAGGTTTATCTTTTTTTTTTTTTTTTGCTAATACGTAACTTTAGACAAAACGGAGATGTACAACGATCAAAGCTACAAGTAACGAAATCAGTTGGAAACAATTCGAGACGAATTAGAGATTCACGCGTAAGTTTGTTGTTGAATGAAGCGATAAAAATCTAATTAAATAACATGTTGTACATCTCCGATTGACTGCGATTTAATAATGACAAAAGAATTTGTGTATCAAGAAACGGATACCTATGGTATTGTGCTTGCAAGAAGTTGAATTCCTCCTTGATGCGATCGCAGGACTCGGCTACTGTAAATTTGAACTGCTGCGCCGGCTGCGGTGGACCCTGCAACACAAAAACGCCATTAAATGTATCGATGCGCCGCAATCCTTTAACGCCATTAAATCTCGTAATGCTCGCCCCGAGATTTATTCGAGAGACTCTGTCGTTCCGCGGGTACACGTGAATCGATATACATGGAAGAGGGGAGTCGAGCAAAAAAATATCTCGCTGCTTAAAAGTACATCGACAAAACGATAGAGCGCATCGAATGAATTAGTATCTTTTTTTCTCTCTCGATTTTGACAGAAACTCTCGAATTTGTTGGTTTTTGTAATTTAATAATAATAATAATAATAATAACAACAACAACAATAATAATAATATAATAATAATGTAATCTTTATTGCATGCAAAATATGTAATACGATACATTATTTTATATTTTATTAATTAAAAGGAATAGAACAACGGACGGAGTTAAAACGCACAGCGCGGTTGCTATTAACGCTTTAAATCTAGTCCGTGTCTCTCGCGAATGTCACATATTCCACACTTTCGGTTATATCAATTAACAACATTGCAGAACGCGCTGGCCTTTTGTTGTGGAGTCTACATTACTATGCAGTAGTAAACGCCGACTGACTTTGGCGGCTGCTGTATCAGCACCCACGAGCGTAAAAGCCACATTATTACCGGTAGTACCGGTGGTACCCGCCACTCTCTCTTTCCCTCTCTCTTTCTCTCTCTCTCTCTCTCTCTCTGTATACCTGTTGGTAATAACGTTACGAGCGTGTTATCGATCGTTTTGCACGTCGTGCCCCGCAAAACGGATACGCCACTATGACCTCGTAAAAGCCGGAATAGCTCTCCTTCTCTCTTTATCCCTCCCGTTCGTCGTCGTCGCCGCCGTCGTCGTCGTCGTCCCCCCCGATCGTTCTCTCGCACGTCGAAGCCGATCTAGATTCCACGGCGCGGTCGAAGAGAATGTCGAAATCGCGGTGTTTCGTGCGGGAATTCGCCACCGATTCGCGACCGCCGTAATGAAAATCGTGCCGAAACTCGTAAAATAAAGATCAACTTTCGAACGCCGCAGTATCCCGCTCATGACTTGTACGTGGCACCGAACGATCACGAACGCGGGAGAGAAAGATATATAGCAGCATAATATAAATATTTAAAAAAAAAAAAAAAAAAAAAAAAAAAAAAAAGTTAAACACTCAGCACATATCGTCGAAAACAAAGAAAAACTATAGCTCGTAAAAACAAAGAAAAATATAGCTCGTTTGAAACTAAGAATAGAATTAAATAATTCACAAATTATAAAAATTAATCCACAAATTATAAAAATTCTATAAAAATGTTCTTAACATCCAGTTGTTGCTCGTTTTTGACCTTTTTAATTATCTATTTTTTCTTTTTATGCTTTACTTTTTTACCGTTAAAATGCGAATAATATTCCAAACAAATCGCATCGCGATGTTCCAACATGCGAGCCTTGTAAAGCCCTATAAAAAAAAAAAAAAAAAGAAAGAAAACTACTTCCAGTCAACCGCAACGTGTTTTATTAATCTTCGTGGCTTCGGGAGTCGGGGCTTCTTCTTCGCGTTACATTATTGCACGTGTATGTTCGAATTATGTTGAGGGTTTGCGTTCCAGCCGTGCAATATCTCTAAAACAGCTCAAGCGCGCGGAATCAGCGAAACCATACCAGACAACATTGTGCAGCATAAACACACGCACATCTCCTACACACGCACGCACACACACACACACACACACACACATATATCCGCGCTGCAAGAAACAAAATAACTTTTTAAACACAACACGAGTTGTATCACTCAAATCGCATTAAGAGACGGAAGTGCAAAGTTGCTCGTGTAACGCGAATCGACGAATAACAGCTGATCACAGCGGAATCGCTGATCCGATTTGTATGCGACAAGTCACGACGGTCAATCCAATTAATTTATTAGCTCTCGCTCGCAGAACGAGAGAACATCAGAGACGACATGCTTGCTTGACATTTTCCGATACAGCTCGTTAGCAAATCGATACTATACGACGGGAACGTACGTCGGATCACCGAAATGCCAGAGATCATCGTGAAACAGATTTTATTCGGCGTCATATAATTCTTATAAAATGTGTTTACGCTGACACATAAAAAACAAAAAAACAGCTATCTCTCGCTCTTGTAAATATGAAAATATCGAGAATACGTCTCGTCTTTGTGATGGTTACAAATGTTTTTTTTTTTTTTTTTTTTTTTTTTTTTGTTTTTTAATTTTTTGTTTTTATTTTTTCCATTGGCTTGAAATATTCATCGTGCAACGAGAAACGAGAACGCCGGGGCGTGTGAGCTGGTTCTTTCGTGTCGACGAGTGAAACACTGGGAGTGAGAGCAACTGGACGCGACGCGGTGTTTAGCGCGGCGTCGTGTTCGTCGAAAAGCGAAGCGCGCGCGAATTATGTCGTTTCAACGAATAATAATGAGAGAACGTAGCCGTCGCGCACGTCAATCAGTGTCCTTTACGTGTCGCGGTCGATTTAATTATCCGATAGCCTCCTCTCTCGCATCATCATTCCGGCGTTTCTCTCTTTCCACGCCGCGCTTTTTATTCCACGCGATCGAGAGCCCATCGCGCGCAATAGCGAGCGAGCGAGCGAGCCAACGAACGAACGAACGAGCGCGCGCGCGGCCGTCGTCGGTATTCAAATAGCGCGTTATCGCCCCGACAACCTACTCCCCCCGCCTCTCCCCCTCGTCTCGTGAAAACGATAGCCCGGGCTGGATAACGACGAACAAGAATTGGCATTAAAGCGCAACGATCGGTACGATCGCGCTTTTATTGGTTTTCGAGTCTCGCGCGACATTTAATACATCCTCCGGCAGATACCCGGATTACCGTTTCGCAGTATATTATCGCGAACAGCTCAATGGAGCGAGAAGGCCGCTTCAATGGACGTTCGTTAAAGCCGGCGACAGGCGACGTCGTCGTTTACGGCCACAGCACTGTCTCTTCGATGCTGAGAGAGAGAGAGAGAGAGAGATGGGAAGAGAAGGACGACTTAGCCACGCCGAGTTGCGTTCTAATAGCAACTGGACCAATCGGTTGCGTTTGCAGCCACTCAAGTACGCTTAAGTGGCGCGTATCGCCACGTCTAATTACGTTAGCTCCATCGATCCCGCCGCCACCGTCCGTCGCCCACTAGATGCCTGATTATCGGCACGTATTATCGGACAGGTTAACTGCTCTCTACGGTGTCCCCGGCTTGTGATCAAGTCCGTAACCAAACACGAGGCACGCGCGCGCTCAAGTGCCAAGAACATTTGCTCATCTCGAGGTACGCTAAGCGGGCATTGTATATCTGCCATTAGGCATGTTCGAATGCGGAAGCGCCGGCGATATCAGACGACGCACATATTTGATATGTCCTTAAGAGATTCGCGCGTACTGTTCTCATCCCCTCAACCTGATCCCTCATCCTTGATCCTGAATCGTTTTTTTTCTCTCTTTTGGCACAAAAAAAAAAATGAATTGTGAGTCTGACGCATTTTCTTTAATTTTAAATATAAAAAAATATTGCAAAAATTTTGTCTATTTAAAAAACAGTATTTTATTTTTAATGATTTTTAAAGAATTTCGAAAAAAAGATTCAAAGATTCAGAATTACGGTTAAAAGTTCAGATTTATCTCACTTTATCTCTCGACAATTTTCTTGTGTACATTTCGTCAACACGTGTTTCAAAAGTAACTATTTAAAAATATAAAAATATTATTTTTACTCTCACTTGTGTTACACCCACGCAAATTAGCGGAAGCATTCATTCAATCTCTTCCCTGACACAACATTTAAGAGGGAAAACAGGCCCGTATCACTCGAAGGCATTCGATCGCTAATCAAAGAGACGGCGGAGAGTCTCGAGAGTTAGTGACCGCGGCGCGCACTCGTACGCTTTACTTAGAGAGCCCCTCGTGAGAAACTCGCTAAGCCACGGTGGGATTACGCGCGGAAGGACGACGCAAACAGGGAGAAACGAAGAGGGAGTCGGGAAGAGCTTCGAGAGAGTCGGTGGTTTTCGCCGTACCGCAAAACCACCGACTCGTGGCGCGGATTCCAAAACCACCCGGCGACCAGAACCGACCGCGTTCGCCCTATAAGCGTACCTCTCTCCACCACCTCCCGTTATTCTGCAGAGAAAGAGGCCGCTCAAATATTATATAAATTATCGAAACATCGCGCGCGACGAAGTGGATTGATCATAAAAAAAAAACTTAAATTTTTTTGTCTTCTCGTAACTCCGAATTTATCGGCGATACGGATCTCATGAGAAACTTATATGTCACGCGAAATAAGATGTGTTAATCGTGACAATTTTGAACGAAAAACGATACGGGAATCGATGTCAGGTTGAGAGAATCATGCAAACCGATTACGCGAAGCGAGCGAGAGAGCTCGGTGAACCCGAGCACGATCGAATACCGAAATTATGCAATGCGATAACAATTCCCTTAATATTGCCAGACAATACGCCTCAAGATTTGCATGAGAGGTGTGGAGCGAGAATACACAAGGGGAGAAAAGGAGAGAGAGAGAGAGAAGAGGAGGGAGAAACGTACGAGCGGTTGTATCTTATTGATCATTATGATTATTCCCCATAGCAGACTGCGAATTCACTCCGAGACTGCGGGGCACGACCGCTATTTGCATAAGCAATGCATTTTGATTCGTAGACCCACATTGTACTCGGCGTACTGGGGAATGACATAAATAATGCATAGAATAATGATAGCGCGCGCGGTGTGCGTCCCGCGTGAGCGCGCGAGCGCGAAAGCGAATCTCTATCACGAAACAAGACGAGACGAGACGATTCTCGCGCTCGTAATTCTTCGGTATGCTGAAATTGCGGTGCGCCGCGGCGGCGGCATGAATTTCGTTCTATTCTCGTTAACCATTACCGACGCACCGTTGTGTTCAGCTACCAACTCGCTGCTGTGATTCGAACACGTGTCACTGCAGGTCACACCTGTGCGCTATTTTATTTGAAAAAAGGTGTAAAAACTTGTCTAATATCAGAAATGAGAATTTCTGACGGAGAAAGTGTGAATGCCTGTTAGAACTGAAATATATACAACTAATGTCGCAATATATAATTTATTAGCGATTTAAATTTCTCGTTATTTCGATATATTTTCGAAATATAAATAAAAAAATAAATTAAATATTTAATTATAATATTCAATTATAATATTTAATTATAATATTTAATTATAATTAGAAAATAAAGAGAGGTAATATATAATTAAAGAGTAAAGAGGTCTAATAATAATACGTGATGTACTGCTAAATTTCTTTTTAAAAATTCTGCTAACAGTTTTGATTTTTAATTTTAGTACTTTTCAATGTGAGCAGATGTTAATTACTATTAAACTAAGAGAGAGAAAGAGAAAGAGAGAGAGAAAATATTTAAACAAAAAGTGTAAAAATAATATACGCGCTATTACACGTAATAAAAGAAGTAAATAAAAAGCCCGAGCGGGCTTGCACAAAGTACGCAGTAGCGTGTGGAGTGTGAGCGGTTAATAAAACCATCACGGCAAGATGCTATTTTCAGGAAGGAAGGCGGTAACACCACGCGGCATCAGCATCTATCTACCAGCTTGGTGTGTCCACAATACGTTCTTTTATACGCGTCAATCTGCCCGTGTTGCAGCCAGGGTACGGCCCATAGTGCCCGGCCCCACGATGACGCGCGAAACCAGCTGAAAACACCTGACGCGCATATACGCGCGTTTATAACGTGCCCGCACGATTCTCCGTCCCGGTTCTCCGACACTGGGCACAGGCCACAGGCGCTCGTGCAGATCGCTCGATAAGAGGCGACCGCGGCAGTTTAACCCGCCGAGCAATTAAGGTGATACGATCGGCGTTCTCGTGAAATAACGTCACACCGCCGCCGCCGCCACCGCCGCAACGCTCGGGATACGTGAATAAACGCCACCCTTCGTCTCTCTCCTCGTCTTTTCCGCTCTTTCCTCTGTCTATCTCTCTCTCTCTCTCACTATCGAGCACGACTATATTATTTACATAAACGTTTTGCATAGCGTTTCGCGTGCGTGCGACGACGATGACGACGTTGACAACCAGCTGTGCGCGCCCGGAGAGATCACCGCGCGAGAGACTTAATAACACACGCGCCGTGACGTTTATATATGTACGTGCTTCGTTGTACGTCGTCGTTGGCAAATGTAACATGACCGCTCTTCAGCGAGACTGATAATATCCTCTTCAATCCTGAGCGCTTTCGTTCGATATTGTTTTATGCTTTTTTTTTTTTTTTAATAGAAAAGAAGCAAAGAAGATACAATAGTCATGAACAATATTTGGGCGTCTATGTGGATCTGTCAACGCGCAATAATAAAGAAAAAAAATATATGTGTGTGTGTTAAAGTCAAAGTCCGAAGCACGGGTGATTCTAGGATTGACTCGTCAATGCGCGGAGCATGGCTTTGACCATAACATATTGTATATATAAACTATTGCAGGCATATCGCAGCGCGCGTTCTTTGAACTCACACGGGTACACAGTAATGATTCAGCGGGGGGGTGTGTACAGAAGTCACAAAAGGTTAAGAACCGCTCTGGTGTATCATATACTGTGTCGCGTTTCGCGTGCGCGTTTTAAAAACAAACAAAAAACAAAAGAAAGAAAGAAAGGAAACGAACGTTTGATCGGGACGTGAAACACGAGATAACAGAGAGAGAACCGCGGCAAAAAAAGAGCAAGCAGAAAAGAAAGGAAGAGAGAGAGAGAGAAAGAGAGAGAAATGAAGATTAAGCGAACAGAAGTCGCGGGCAAACAAAGGGCCTGAAAGCTATGATTCGGCCGTTTCGAGTAGACCAGGTAATTACTGATGGTTGAACCGCACCAAGACAGATCCGCGTCTTTTTCCAGCGAGCGCTCTCTTCCTATTCTCAATCCGGCAAAAAAAAAAAAAAAAAAAAAGAAAAAAAAGAAAAAAAGGAAAGAAAATGTGAGAGAAAGAGAGCGAGAGAGAGAGAGAGAGAGATTCACGACGAGAAAGGAAACACTACGACGGTAGATAAAAGCGCCACGAGAGAAAACTCTCGGTCGGGCTGTGCGCGAATGAGCCGCGCGTGGTACTTTAGCGTCGGCACAAAGGGAGCTCAAATATCGGCCAACTGTCGTGGCCCGCTGCTGTCGTCTCTTCCAACTCGCCGGAACAACCGGTTCGTCGTTCGCTTCTCTCTTCGTTCCCCTTTCCACCGTCTGGTACACGCTCGGTCTCCGGTGGAAGCAAAAGAGAAAGAGAGAGAGAGAGAGAGAGAGACGAGCTCCTCTTCGACAAAAGCGATGGCGCTACAAAAGCTCCGGCGATAATAGGAAGCACGGCGGGAGCCACCCTAACAGTTCGGCCACCTAATCTGTTACAGTCATAAACCCCGTTCTTGTCCTCTTCTCTCTCTCTCTCTCTTTTTCTCTCTTCTCTCTCTTTCTCCAGTCAAGGCTTGCTCGTTCACGGTGCCGCCCTTTTACGTGCGCTTCTCTCCCCGATGTGTAGCTCACCCTTACATAAAATGTTCGTCACTCTCTCCTTCCCTGTAGTTTTTTGCAGATTGATTCTATCAGCGCGCACTCGTCCCGTGCCGACGGGACGACGGTTATCCTCTCTCTCGCGTCGATAGGCACGTGTACAAAACGCGGTTTTATCTCTGAAAATTTTTAATGCGTCCGATGATCGAATATGATGCCTATATTTCTGCCTTGGTAGACGCGCGCCTCTCATAGAGCGTCAACGGTTCTTGAGAGGGCGTTGCAGGATTCTCGGTGGGGAATCTGTAGCACGAAGGGTCGCGGTCCCCTCGGGACAGAGAGGTCACGGAGAAAGAGAGCAGGGGGAATATGTTATAATTACCGCCAAACGGCGGAGCAAGAGTCACGAGAGGGAAAGATGGGATCTCGTGCCTCCCTATCTACCTTTCTCGCTTTCGACAGTTTCGACACTCGCGACAATTTTTTTTTTTTTTTTTTTTTTTTTTTTTTTTTTTACGACGTGCCGTGCATTGCAGAACGCAGCCAGTAACGTCCAAATGAAATTTCTAAGGACATCAGACTCCCGGCCACTCTTTTACTGCTCTCTCTCTCTCTCTCTCTTTCTTCTTCACGATAATCTCGTTATATCCACGCCGAGGGCGGATGGTAGAGAACCGCCGGCACCCTTGTTGTTGTCTGGTCTCTCCCTCTTGGAACGACCATAGAGGGAGAGCAGCAGCGCCCGTTGAGGCAATGAAATCCGAGCGGCCACATCTCTCGAGAGCCATCTAAATTGCGATTCTAATCGGCGCCGCTCTCGTCAAGCGCCCCCGACCATCCGTTTTGCGGATCATAAATGTGCGATCGCGCTGAGTCATAACGCGTGCGCGCGCGCCCCCGGGCGAATTGAAAATAACAGTTCGTGATTCGTGGCGGAAATGAGAGAATAAAACGCTCGCGGAAATAATCACGGTCCGGCGTACGTACACAACTCAAAAAAAAAGGGAAAGATGTTCGAAAACACATCCACGGGTAAAACGGAAATACGTTTGTTTATTCCGCGATATTGGGAAGAAGGACCCCCAAGAAACCTATTAACAGACCATATGTTGTATTTGTAATTTAAAAAAATAATTTTTTTCTACATATAATAAGGCCACGTTTTCGTAAAACTTTATTTGCGTCATGTAATTGTTGATCGACTCTCGTGAAGAGAGAGCGCGAAAAATTGCCGATCGTTAAAAAAAAAAAAAAAAGGAAAAAAAAAAAACAAAACGAAAGCGGGACGGCGACACGAGGAGAACGAGAAAAGAATGTCTCTCTTGTGTTTCCGGTTTGTCGAGTCAAACTTTGTGTGTGTGTGTGTGTGTGTATTGAAGCTATCTCCGGACGGTTTATCGGATACTCTTAAAAAATATCTGGCCTCATTTTTGCAAACAAGCTACAGTTAATGTGAATTTATTACGTATTTTGTTCACCATTAAATACTCGCAGGACGAATTTGTGATACGTAGAACGAAAGTTTCGTTCACACAGAAGGCGTCTTGAAACACTTTTCCTGTTTTTGCCATCTCATATTTTACGAGAAAAGACATTCTTTTAGCGAAGAAAGAGAGAGTTATGACGCGACGAAAAGAAACAAAAAACAGAAGGATTTTTACGTCACAAAATTTTACGCAGCGCGTTTAAAAAAAAAAAAAAAAAAAAAAAAAAAAGTACAGAACGCTGTTACTGCGTCTCGACTGCGTAAAATACGGGAGGAGTCTTGGCGCGTAAGACGCCTTAAACGAGAAAGTGCGAAGCGGAGGAACGCGCGTGAGTGGGAATAATGTCGAAGGAAAAAAAAAGACAAAAAGAAGGTAGCCGCGCATGAGACGCTCGAGACGATACGGTAGCTGGCGTGTATATCATTAACCTCATCCTCGTTTTTCGTCTCCCCCTCGCGCGCGCGCGCGCTCGAGCACAGCCGCCCCCATCCCACCTCCGTGACAAGCACCGAGGTCTCAACGGTCCGATGAAACAGGAATGCACTGTCTCATTCTCTCGCCCGCGTCGTCGCATCGCGACCCCTGGCGCATGTTTCTCTCTTTCTCCCGCCCGCGTATGTTATGTGTACATTCTCTCCCGTGCCCCTCGATACATCTTCTTTCTCTGTCAGTCGAGAGGGTGATACTCGCTCCGTCTCTCTTCCAGATGACTCCGAACCGGCATGCAGCACAAACGAGTAATTAACTATCTCCGTGTGGGACACGTGTTCCCATCGTGTTCCCCCTCTTCTTCTCCTTCCGTTTCTCGTGTTTCTCGCTCCCTCTTCCTCTCTCTTCGTCCTCCTGTTCTCTCGTCCTTCACTTCGCTCTACCGACTCTCTCTCTCTCTCTCTTTCTCCATGTTTGCACACACTCTCTTATGTTAATTCGGCTTAACGCCCAGAAGCCCTCGAGGGGTCGGGGACATTGCCTCGCCGAAAAATTACGGGCGATCACGAAGAGAGGGAGAGACGGACCCATGAGAGACGACCAGGGTGGTCACGGACGATCTCGTCGGAAAATAATAGGGATGTTCGTCCGCTCTCGTGTTACGAGGGGTCGGGATACGTAAGGGTCGTTCTCGCTCGGCCGCTCGCGCTGCACGTTTGCGGGATTTTTACCACGTTATTCGTCATACTCTGCTCAATGTGACTTGGCACCACTCTGTCGAGTCACGCGTTGACATTTCTGAAAGTAGCGTCGTTATTTTTTTCACGATTCACTTTGTTCGAGTCGTCGAACAGTCTCAAAGAAGGCGACGTTGGTTTTATGTACGATTAAATCACTAAGGTGATGAGTCACTTTTGAAAAATGAATGCATTTGTGTCTGTACCAAGAACCATGCATATGTATTATTTTAGAGCCCCGGTCAATTTTTCAGCTCGATATTGTCTTGCTGAGTTTTGCCGTACATTTCGACAAATAAATATTTATATTGCAGTTGCTGACAGCATCGCAAAACTTGTTCCCTTTTTTTCAATATTAATTTGTTCTACTCGTCCAGATGTGATGATTGTCACCATTTATCAATTCATGATTCGAAAAAATGTCGCATCGACGGAATGGAAAAACAGAGAACGATAGAGAGAAGCGGGAGAAAGAGAGACTAATAAACTTGATTATTCCGACGTAATTCATAGCGAGCGTCTAATGGCTAGGTGATAGTAGTACCCGGGCACACAAATTTATCCATGGTATTCATCTTCCCATTAGCGGTGAATAATTTCGTTGGCGTTTACGTGCCAATTTCCCATTCGTCCGGGCTGTAAGATGATTGGCCGCGGGGTAAAGGAGACGATGTCGTCGTCGCACCCGGTCACGACCTCTTCCGTTCTCATATTCTCGTTCGTTGAAAAATCGAACCGAGAAGGGTCAAAAGCTACGCGATAGCGGATAACATCGGATATAAATGTAATAGCTGTCGGCGGTACCGCGATATAATCTATATCACCGAGTGTTTCTCGCTGGCGTGTGTAAAATATAAAAAAAAAAAATTTCTTTGACATTCAAGAATCTACACTTTGAAGTACGTTGAATGGAAAACAAAGTTTGGTAGCAATTAAGAAAAAAAAAAGAGGAAAAGATAAATATCATTTTTCAAAACCACTTTTCCTGTACTGGAATACAATCTGTCGAACAGAACGTGCTGTGACCGCAAAATAACTGTTTTATTGAATCGTAAAAAAAACCACAAAAACACGAAAGAAAATAGGAAAACGAAGGACACAGTGACAACACGAGAAGCTCAATGGCAATTAGTAGCTATTCTACCGAAGAAACCGAGAGTTTTACCTTTTTCAACGATAGACATCCACGGACTGTCTTTTCTTCCTTGGCTACCTGCAGTCTCGGAGTGCGTGCCCGCATTTATTGCCTCGTCCTTATATACAGCGTGTTTGTAAAGACTCGCCGTATGTTCACGTGGCCGCAGATTCAACGATAAAATAGAACGCACTTTTTCCCCTCCGAAATGTTTTTGTCAAGTCGTTTTGAAAGGGAACCGAAATCTCGACAATCAGGTGTGAAATTGTATATTTGCAGGCTACGGTAAACGTGGATCCCCAGGTCGGAATCGGACTTACGAAAACGACGGGAGGGGTCAAACCCAGAAGGCTGCGGGAAGTGAAAGGGAAGCCGGGGAAGGCCAAATTAGAAATAACCATGAGGACCCGTGGGTCAACCCCCAGAGCCTCCTTGGATCAATCCCAGTAGACCAATTTACGACACCCCGAGGGCTTTGAAGGGATACTCTCTGGAAACTCGAGCGCTCGTTTCTGTCTGTTGTAGAACCAGAGAGATTATTTCGACAAGCGCGAGGATGAAAGATTTCACCTCAGATCCGTATATAA
The DNA here is from genome assembly GCA_014825685.1 of Pseudomyrmex cubaensis. Lineage (NCBI taxonomy): Eukaryota > Metazoa > Arthropoda > Insecta > Hymenoptera > Formicidae > Pseudomyrmex > Pseudomyrmex cubaensis. The sequence goes on along the minus strand of QVOA01005546.1, from coordinate 44,199 downwards.
TCGCTTGTTCATTCCGTTTGTGCGTTTCACCGAAATCGTCGAGTTTAGAATCTTTCAGCTTGAACAACACGACGATCAAATGTGATTATACAGTTTAATTTTTTTTTCTCTCTCTCTCTCTCTCACTCTCTCGAAGCGCCAGCGATTATTATTGCTCATTACGTCGTAAAGCGCATTAGTAACCAACAAAAAAAAGACGCAACACGGAATGAACGAGTCAAAAGATCACGCGTCATATCGAGCGTGTTGATCGGGGGGAGGAGGAAGGGAACGGCGAGGAGGAGAGGCATTTCACTCGGCTCGGCATCGATTGCGTGTATCACGCGAAACCGCTTCCTGCGCGGTCGCCGCACATTAGCGCGTAATTGTATCCAAAGGTAAATACAGACGTCTCGCGATAAAATCGGTAAACGCCTCGCGCGTTACACGTTAGCATCGGCAGATGTGCCCGGCGTAGCGCGATAAGAGGAACCGGCCGCGAGAAGGAGAAAGCGTAAGGAAAGTGGAAATTAAAACCATCGCGCTGCTTGTACATACACACACACGTACACGAACACGCGTTACATACACGTATATGAGAGCACAAATGCGGCACGTACAAACACGCGCGCGAACGCCGCAAAGTTCCTCCATCCATTCGTCGGCGCGGCACCGTGTAATTACGTCGGGCGAGAGCACGAGATCGCGATCCGACTCGGCCAGGAAACGTATAATGGGAGTATAATGCGTGAAATTTACTGGCCGCATCGGCATAATGGACGACGTGACGCTCAAGATATCACCGTGATTCCATATTTCCGAGTAATGCGCGAGCGGGACGCGCGGCGCGCCGAAGCGTGTACGGCGTGCGGGTCGCGTACCACGCCGGTTAAGATCTCGGACTTTAATTCGGGCAATTACCGAGAGAAAGAGAGAAAAGATTACTGGAACATGCCGGAACGGATCGCTCCGGTTTCCGATATCTTTTCCTCTTCACCTCGCTCCGAATATTTGCATTAACACATCGTGCATATCGTACACAGGGTGTCTGAAATTTTTTGACACAGTCGAAGTGTAAATTATTAGGTTATTCTGAACAGAAAAGTCGGATACAATTATGCAAAATTTTTGCATTAGTTATTAAGATATTAATTAATGTATATATATATTTCTGTAGAAAAAAAAACAAGGGAAGTTTGAAAACTTGCTGATACAAAAATTTAAGCGCGCAAACTCGAACGTTCGAAATGTCATAAATATAAAGTAAAATCTAAAAATCATTTACAAGACGGCAAGTTTGCGCGTTGGGGACAAAGTTCGCAGATAAGCGGAAAAATCTTCAGCAGCGATAAAAATACGCCGATTGTGCTGCTAAGAAATTATAATAAGCACGAGAAACTTTCCATGTTACACACGTTTTCTTTCAAGCGACGTGAGAGAGTTGCGAAGTCTTGTGCAATCGAAAATTGTCATGTTACTAATTAAGCAGTATCGACTGTGTCGCTACGTATTAATAGCGAGCGACGAGCTCAAACACAAAGAAGACGACGAAGGAGTCTTGGGACGACCGGTTGTGCTGACGAGCGGGGGTTTTTTCAGCTGTGCACATTCGAGCGCATTTGAACAGCGTGTCGGCGCAAACAGACCGATTAAAAGTACCAATATTTGCCGAATCGGGGGTCCTGCGCAAACGTGCGCGCCGTACAGTTTACAGGAGTTGGTAACCCCGGCGACGAGGTCCGGTCTAATGCGCACGTGTGTACGCGTGTACGTATGTAACGCCGTTCGTTCGTTCGTTCGCCCGCTCTTCCGCCCCGTTCGTTCACGTTCGCAATGTGTACCCTACTAACTAACGTCAGCACTTCGCACCGTCCGTCCTTATTTCCCCGCTTATAGTTACGGATCGTCGCTCGTTGTCGCCGACCGTTTTTCTTCTTCTTCAGAAACATTCCATTATACACACAGTAAAAAAAATAAAATGTTTAATTTAATATTTTTTAAAACTAGAAAAATTAAGTAATTGACGCTACACACTTCTAATGTGTGTTCGTTGTTTTGACTTTAAGTACAATGTAAAAAATTGTACAAATTAGTGACACCTTGTACACGCAAGAAACGGGTTAGATCGATCTCTTTTCGAGCGAGTTTCCCGCCGGTCTTGTGTACGCAAAAGTGCTACAAGACTCTCTCCGTCGGATATCCCCCGTAACACCCATTATTATTTAGGGTTGGGTCTTTTCCAGGGTCTCTTTATTACGCAACTCTCTAATGGGGGCAGGAGACGCCGCCTCTATTTTCTCGGAGTTAATGACATCGGAGCCGAAGTGACGTATGACTCTTGTCGCGCGTCACGCCAATTATCGCCCACAAGAACAGGTAAAATACGCCGATATCTTTTTTTTTTTTTCTATGAGTCACGTTCGAACGGTTATTCCAAGTGTAACCGCGGCGCGATTAGCGAACCGCGAAAAAAAATTGTTTGTCCGCGGCGCGAGTTGCGACCAACGTCCGAGTGCGTGTCGTTCTCTTACGCGCCTTTTTAGCGTCTCGAGAGCGTTGCATCGCGCACGAGACGAAGAAAAACAAAAAGAAAAAAAGCGTTAATATCCTGTACAATGGTCGGAGCGCGACGAACGTTTGTACCGGCGCTCTCGAGCGAGAAAGAAAACCGGGGAGAAACGGCGAACGTGACGGAACTACGCAACGACCCCGGGAGAGCCCGTTGGTGGACGACTAAGTCGCCATTATCTCGACCGGGCCATTAAATGCAGACAGCGCGACCGAGTCTTTCTCCCTCTCTCTCTCTCTCTCTCTCCTTGCATAGACAGAGCTCTCCGCTCGATTCACGGATCAACGACTCCGACGTGCCGTGGCGAAACGCTTCTCGCACGGTCGCGAAGCTAATGCCGGGGACGCGGTGGCGAATGCGATTGTTCCGCGTTCGCACCGCCGAATTTCGGAATGCGCACGGTTGAAAAGGAAGCGCACGCATGTGCGACGCGCATTACACACCGCAAATTCAATTTTGTTCAAACTTTCGCTTCTTCGCAGTCGTCGTAAGTACGTATGTATGTACGTACGCACGTAGTAAGTTCACCATCTGTAATTTGCGACATGTGTTTTCACGTGCCGATGCACACGAACGCGCCGTCGCGAAATGGCCCGGTTGCACGAACCTCGTGCGTGTTTTTGTAGTAACGAAATTTTTTAGCGAGCAACGAGAAATCCGATACGCGAGCGTAGCGAAGCGCGCGCGTTCTGCCGAGCGTGTTTCTTCGTCGTCGCATGCGCCGAAAATCGAAATATTCTCGTTAAGAAACCGACGCAGAACGAAATTCGAGAAGTCCGCTCACGGAGTCAACGACGGATCGTGTTACCGAGGTGCAAATCACCTGGCTCGGGAGTAACGAGAGCGCAATCGAGCGCGAATCACATTGTGTGCGAAAAAAAATTGCCTATTTCCCGTTGTCGGTTTACAGCCGAAAAGAAAATGAAAAAAAAAAAAAAAACTTTGCCTAATGCGTTTTAAATCGCCACGAACATATTACTTCTTCTCGCGCGCAAAAGACTTGACGGAAAAAAATTACGAGAGATCGGAAGCTCGAAGTCAGAAGCAACGCGATCAAGGACGAAGTTAAACAGAGTTAAACAGCAATATAAATAAATTATATACGTAAATCGGTCGCGCGCTACTAACCGCGCCGGCGCGTCGCGACGAATGCATTTAAGATATAAAACGCTATAGAAATAGAAACTAAACCGGACGCGCGTGTGTAAGCGGTTTCGAAGACATAATCGACGTAAGCGCGGCTATTGACAATGAGTTGGACGAGCGATTAGCGCCGAGAAACTCTTCCCCACAATTACACCGAGCAAAAAACAAAAATTTTTCTCGTCGATACGATCGCTCCGTCGATTTGCTCCGAAAATCATATTCCGAGCCTCGTTATCGACGTGTGTCATCAGAGACCGCGGGGAATCACTTATACAGCTGCTCCAATTTTATTCGACTCGAGAATCCGCAGCAATTAAATTCGATCGCTGTGTTCGAACGAGGTTTACACGGCAACTGCGGTCACGCAATTTGTTCCCGGCCGCAAATGTCATCATTGATATCGGAGGTTTATATATAAATAAACATGTTGTTGTTGTTGTTATTGATAAATGAGCAATCAGTATACGTACCGGATGCCTGGCGGCAGCAGCGGCCACGGCGGCTGCGTTGATACCGGCGCTGGGATACATCCTTCCTGACGTGGTTTCCTGCACCCGACGGCGCGTTCAACGAAAGAAGTATTTATTTATATAATATATGCGTAATTGCGTATGTATGCAAGTGTGGGTATGGTATATCACTGTGGCACTTTTCAAGGACCGCGGAAACGCGTCATGTCACGTGGCCGACGACGCACTGTGCACCGAGACGCGAATATGTGCAACTCTTTAACAACAACAATAATAATAATAATAACAAACAACACAACAATCGATAATGAGAGACTGAGCCGACGCACGGGGGTGAGGAATTTTTTTACTTGACTACACTTTGACGAAAAAACACACGCTGCACCGCTGCGATATGTCGCTACGATGCCGACCGGCACACGCGGCGATGACGTGTCGGCCCGCGACGTGCGTTCCCGTGCGACGTGATCCGCAGCAACAGTCCGTCGTCTCCCCGCCGAAAATCCATCGGCGGTATCCAATCCATCCAATCCGCCGCCACTACCGTCTCTTCCCCATTCGAGCGCGAGCAACCGCTTCAAAACACAACAATCGTTTGCAACGCGCGCGCACGCGAGTCAATTCGGATAGTCAACTTCGGGGTCCGAACAGTCAGATAAGAATGCCGGTGGTCGTTACGTCCATTCGGTGGTGTCACGCACGACGGGACGCCGCGGAGTGCAATGATCCCGGCGTCGCCGCGCTCTTCTTTGTGTTCGCGAACGACGCGGCGCGCGGCGTGCCCTTTTTTCGGTCGGTAAGGCAGGAAAAACTGTGCGACGATGCCGTTCGGAGCCGGACAAACACACCGGCCGAGATTTCTTCACCGTCGCTTGTGGCGACGACGATTACTTATATATGTGTGTGTATATATATATCCCGACACGTTTATTACACAACGATGTTTATTTAAGTTTACTTCGCCGTTGCCTCCTTGTATATCCTCTGGCTGATAAACCGTTGTGTGGACAACACACCGAGGCACTGACACACTATACACACTCTCCGTTGTTTACTCGAGACGGCGGGCGCGCGCCGTCGGAAGTTAAATCGCTGCGCGAGTGAACACGCTCATGTAAGCGCGCGCGCGTCTCCAAGATCTTCTTCACTTCGATGCGGCGGGCGACCGCGCGACGACAAGTCGGTCGATCTCCAAACTGACAAGGAGTTCTCGTCGGTCACGTGACGAAATAACCCGACGAGCGTCTCGTAAAAAGCTTTGCGAAATACCACCGGCACAAGCTCAACCTCTCCCTACAGCGGCTGCGAAGCGACTGGTGGGCAAGTTGATAGAGGGGATCGCGGCCCACTCCTCTCCTCGCGCGCGCTCGTTCTCCCGCTGCGGCAACCCGTCGCTCCCCTCGTCGCCGCCGTCGCCGCCGCTGCCGCCGCCGCCCGTCGTCCGCGGCCCCTCAATCCCGCTACTCCGCGTTTAAAGCCGCCAAGCATCCCCTCGAATGTCTCTCGTCTCCTCCACGCTCGTATTAACCGGCGCGATAGCTCCTTCGCAATTAAGTCGCGTTACGTAAGGATCTTGAAAAGGCGAGCATGAAAATCACGGCTCGTTAAAACGTTGCTCTACGTGTTTCTCTTACCAACTCCTGTCTCTTTCTCTCTTTCTCTCTCTCTCTCTCTCTCTCTCCTCTCTCTCTCTCTCACGCACACACATTCTCGATATTCTTATATATATATGTAGATGTATACTCGATCCGTTTTATTGACCTCTTTAACGAGGAACGTCCTGTCGTGATTTTCGATCGCGCATCTTTACGATTGCCTTTTACGCGTCGCTCGCCCGCGATGAATGGCAATTCCGGTGGAACGGAATTATGTCGTTATTAAATGGCCTATCGCTCCGATTTTGTCGTTTCGGCTCGGTTTTTGTCGGCCGACGTTTTCACACTGCGGCACTTGATTTCTCACATTGCGAAACGCACGGGAGCCTTCTGATTCGCTCTTTCGATGAGCACACACAGGAAAAAAGTGACTCTCTCTTTCTCTCTCTCGCTCGCTCTCATCGGCAGTTTATCGACGTTGATTACTAGCCGTCCGTTTTTTTCTCGTTGCCCCCGAAGGCATTATCGTCGCGATACCAACTGCGACGACAGCGTCGCCGCGACGCTGCGTGCGCAAATAATGTTTGCTCTCGATCACCTTCGGAATCTGAGCAATTTGGCGTATCATCAGTCTCAAGAGAGACAGTGACTAAAAGAGCTTACGCGGATGTGTCATCCCGACGTTGTTACTCCCTTCGTGCTACACGACTCCAGTTTGGATGTCGCCGGTCTCGGAGCGGAGAGAAACGCCGGTCCGCCGGGTACCGAAAAGTTTTCGGTCGCGAACTGATACGACGGAGTATAAAACGATGGACAGAGAGAAAGAGAAATAGAGAGAGAGAGAGAGAGAGAGAGAGAATGAGGAGAGAAGGGAGCGGTGCGGCATGCTGAGCATACGCGTCGGTATTAGTCGTTCCTCCGGGTTCGCTACGGCGTGTGCAAACAAATCGAAAGTTTTTCGCAAAATGGCCGTCACCGGGCTGACACGGATGTCCGCGTAAACTCCCTCTCTCCCCCTCCCTTCCTCGCTTTTCCCCGCGCCTCGTTTCCCCGCTTGTCGACCGGCTGCCTCTCTCGCCACTCGTGATTTCCCTCACTTCCCACACTACCACAAATATGGCGCCTCCACCCGTTTTCCCAACCCCTATACAACGTAGCTGCATAAAGCGACAGAGCGAGAGCGCGAGAGAGAGGGGGAGGATACGTATACACACATACACGTAACTCAGAATGGATATGTATGCCGCGCGCGTATGTGTGTGTGTGTGTGTGTGTACACGTGTGGACTGTGCGCGCGAGTGTGTAGCGAGTACTATCCTGTACGCGCGATTGTGTGTGCTAAGGGGGTGCCCCTATGTGAATATCGCGCGGCACACAGTCCCAAGCAGTTTCCTACTTGATTGCCGCTATCGTCCGCTTGCCTCGTAAAGGCGCTGAATCCGCGCGGATCGCGCCGCGCGCCTCGACCAACCAACGCCGCCACGGCCGACACTTGGCCAATGACGGTGCGTCTGGCGCCGCCGATCGACTCGGCGACGGCAAAGAGTCGAATGAAAACGCGACCTCGGCCAATCGCGCGGCGACTTTTTCCAGATGACGCGCGTACGTCGTGTCCGCGCGGATTGCTCTCTCGCTCGTCCCCGAGACCCACGGAGAGAACGTACCTATACTAAATAAAGGTGCTACGCGAAGCCGCAGCGAAACATGAAAAATAGGGGGCCACACGAGGAAAAACACGGACCCGGGGGGAGGGAGGAAGGAGAGGACGAGAGATGGAAGAGAGAAGAGGGGAAAAAGTGGCGAAGGTGGAGGGCGCTGGTAGGATGGATATCCTACGAACCGAGACACCGAAGCCTGGTGCAGTCGGGGTTGTGTGGGATGGGGAAAGGAGGCCGGGACGACTAGAGTATAGAGAGGCCGAGGATGAGAATGGAAAAGTAACATAACGAAACGTCGATCCCATTACCTGGAGCTCTCTTTCTCTCTCTCTCTCTCTCGCCCCTCGTGCTTCATCGCGCCGAGTCGCGCCTCTCCTCTCTTGTGCAACCATCCCTCCTTACGACCCTTAATCCAAAGGAAGATTAGAAAAGCCCATTGTCATGCTTCGCGGAACGCAGGATGGGTCATACGCGTGTGTATGCGCGACGCTTCGTCTCCCGTGTGCCGCGTACCGATGCGTAGACAAAGCGAGGAAAAGAGAGAAAGAGAGAAAAAAGAATTCCCCTAATGAAATATAATAAATATATAAGCGTACGCGAAGCGCGACGCGCATATGTACGTACGATCTGTGGGCTCGGTTCGTCGCGAGAATCGTGCGCTTTTTGCACTATACACGCCTAATTCCCCCTTCGCTTCCATCAAGCCGCGTATATACTCCTTCGTTCGCCAGCCGGCTCTTTATCTTGTTTTCACGGGGCGAGAAGGAATATAAGGTGCCGCGGAGTGTTGGCGAAGCTGTCGGTCGCGCTTGGTCGGCTGCGGTTTACGCGAAGCCGCCTTCGCCCTCGCTTGTCTACCAGTCTCTCTGCCTCGCCTGCCTGCCTGCTTGCTTTTGCCTGCTTGCCGGTTGCGTGTTCGCTGGCTACGCGGATACCTCTACGTGTCCTCGACGTGGGCTCCGGCTTCGATGCTCAGCCGAGAGAGAGAGAATTGGAAGGAAGGAAACGCGAGGTGCACGACGGAGACGGAGGAATGCGAACGGCGCGGGAGCGAGAACGCGATACGCCGCGGCGCGCTACGTCGAGCGAGAACGAACGCTTTCGTGTCGGCAGGCGGCTCTCCGAACCGGTCGCTGCGGTTACCGCGGTTAACCGCGCCGGTGCTCTCAACCCGCGGCGACCGCGACGGTCACATGGCCGCTGCGCCGCCGGTTCTCTCTTTGCGCCTGTTATATGCCTCCTCGAAACGTGTGGAGCTCCGATAGACATTTCGCCGAACTATATGCGAGCCGCTCGACGTTTCAACATTCACGCGAAAAACATCGGAGAATCGCTTAAAAACCGGATAATATCTTTCGTCCGAGCGTCTCTCTCGGCGGGCCCGTCTCGTTTTCGCGTTGGCGAGAAGATATTTCGCGTGTACGCCGGGAGAACACGAGCGCGAGTGATCGTCATCACTTACCGCGCTCTGCGGCAGGATGCCGCTTTAATTAATCGTTATCGGCCGAGAGAGCCTCTTCGCGATCAGCGTCCGTTTTATTCGTCCCAGAGAAGAGAGGAGAGAAAACGGACTGAATGAAAGCCCACAAGACGACGACTTGTGCGTGAACGAGGTCCGCGCGGTCTTTGCCAGCGCTCGGAGATTTGCGAGAATGACGGGGCGATCTGTGAGAGCACTCTCATTAATATTTTTGCTCTCGAACAACGGCGAACATGCACGCGCGCGCTTACATACACACGGCCCGGATTGAAAATAACTAAATGCCGAATCACTACTGCTACCAACCGCGCTAACATACACACACACATACACAATCAGTACGCAAAACGTACGAGCCAGTTTAATGGAATGTGGAATTTTATTGTTCAGACACTTTTCCATTATGCAAATGTACCAAACAATCGCTTTTCTCCGCGCGCGATACGCATCGAGGAATCAATTTTAATTACCGTCATGACGAATAATTAACAGATTGTGTATATCCCGATATATACAAGAAAAAAAAACAATACACAAAGACCGAAGAATGATTGTTGTATATTAATTGATCGCCGAAATCATTATGCTGTCGATAAAACGTGCACGACGAGACGGAAGCGAATGAATAACTTTCTATCCGAGAGATTCAAATATAATCCCATCAGTTTGTTATTTTTTTCCCTTCCTCTCCCCACCTTCTGCAAAAAGCCGATTATCTCTAATCGAATTGTTAAGCAACTCCTCTCGAACCAAGTCCCCCGAAGGGGACGACGTCAACGCGAACGACGGGGCAAAAGAGAGAAACAGCACTTGATTAATACCTGATTGATCGCAAAAAAAACGTTGCGGATAAGACAAGCTCTGCTTTCGGCGAGATATTAGGTCGCCGATGTGCAGGTGCGCGCGTGTGTTTTACATACATGTGTGTGTGTCTCGCTTCAGAACTGCAACTCCGGTCGCGCGGCTGACAAATGCCTTCCGCGATTCTGGCAGCGGTATACCGTTATCCAAATTACAAATAACACACCGCCGTTGACGTTTTATCCAACGCCCGAAGACAAATTGCAGCCAACGTGGGACGGTCGGGCTTGAGATTATCCCCTTCTCCTCTCCCGCTCTCCCCGTCCCATTCTCTCTCGTCGCTATCGCGCCCCCTCGCCACGTCTTCTTCCTCTTCCCCCGACTACTCTTCTCCGTGGTGTAACCGCGTGTCGTGGACTCGGTTAATACCGGTAGTTGCTCGGCCCCTTGGTCGGCACACGGAATTAACACGGCGAAGTGTATTTATGGATCAGGTCCGACCAGATATCTCGAGAAGGAAGAGCGCGGGCAGATATCGTTTCGTCTTCCTTTCTCCTTTCCTCTTCCTCTTTTCCGTTCTTTTTCGCTCCACCGTCTGCTAGCCTCGTCTCGCCGCCCGCGCGAGGACCGGGAGCTTCTTTTTCTTTCTCCGCACAGTGCAGGATTAATTAATGAGACTGGACAAGCCGAGCATTATTACCTGCTTTTACAGTGCGCGGCGCACTGGCGTGGGAACCACGTCTTCTTTCCCTCGATTGTCTCAAGAAGAAGCGATGAAATTTGCCGAGAAAACTTCGACCATTAATTTCGATTCTCGGGGTCGTAATAGCGCGCATAATGGCCCCGCGGAAGCGTAATTATAATCTGACGCATCATCGAACGCAATTTTTTTTTCTCGGAGAGTTGTTTTGCGTGTTTTCACTTTTTGAATGCGATACGGAAGGTTGGTTAACCGAAAGCGGTGGTGACGATGAACGCGTTTGAAATACGGCGCGTCGGAAATGCGCTTCACGAGCAGCGCGGACACGCAAACGGCGCTCGCTACCTTGGACGTGAATTTGTCCCCGGTTAATGATTCCTCCTCATCGTTCGTCGCGTCCTTTGTTAGAGATCGGGCCGCGCGTGCTTTGCTGCGCCCGAGCGAGGCAAAGCGCTCGGGCCAACGCAAGGGCGCGATAATCAAATAACATCGCCCTTGTGTCCGGCGCCATTGGCCCACATCCCCCACCGCATACAGGACGTGATACACGTGTACTCGCAGCGTGTAACGCGTGCTCGAATATAGTGGTCTCTCGGTGTGCATCGTCGGTGCATTTGCCATGCACTCTCATGTGAAGAGACTGAGAGGGAGAGAGAGAAAGAGAGAAAGGAGAATCGCGTGCACTGTCGCGCGTAATGCACATTTGTAAAGCTAGCACACAGACCCCACAACTGCGACTAGACATTTTTCACCGCGCCGCGTAACTTTCTTAATTGAAACCTTTTGTGGAGGAACAAAGTGTATTCTCGGTAACTGTGTAAAAAAAGAGAGAAATAAAGAGAGAGAAAGAGGTGAAAGAGAAAGAGAAGCGAAAAAGAGCAGAAAAGAAGAAATTTGCCGTCATTTCAATTTTAATGGCGGCAGGAAGAAGGAATTACAGAGCGCGGCGCGATATTAATGTCAGCTGCGAAAAAAGAAAGCATTATTATAGCCCTCCGCGACCGAGACGCTCGCGGCTAAACGCGTAATAGAGCGCATTTAAATTGGAACGAAACTAAATTAATTAAAATGAACGTCGCGGCGCGACTTAAAATTCGATTTTAGGTCAGCCGCGAGAGGCTAAATTAACTAACGAGATATTAGAGCGTCGTGGTGTGATTTAAAAACAGAAACGCGCCGATAAAAAGTCGCGGAGTGGCATATCGAGGTCGCTGCAACACCGCGCGACACAATCGATCTTCCTCTCACCCTCCCTCCACCCTCTCTCCCACGGATGTGTATAATACCGGATTTGTAACATCGATATGTTATAATATTTTAATGCCCCGCGCAATTATCAATAAAAACACTGAAAATAGCGAGCTATTTTCTGCGAAAAGTCTCGTGTAACTTATTCACAAATTTATCCGGTTTGGGAAACGTATGTGAAAAATTTGTCGGTACATCCCCGCTGCGGCTTTTATGTGCGGAACTTGGCGTATTTCGAAAATTTCGAAAAGATGTGTGCACATACGTCGTCGTGAAAAGCTAGACGTCGCCAGAGAGGAAGTCTGGTTTCTCGCGCAGAAAACGAATGGGCAGTCACGTCGTTTATACACACACTCGAGTCAAGAGAGAAACGAGCATCTACGACGACGACGACGACGACGACGGCGACGGCGAACACGAGAACGAGGGCGAGGGCGAAAACGACGACGTGGTGACGGCGAGAGAGGAGAACGACGACGATTTCGTCACGGCAGTCATGATCGTCACGGTCGTCGCACTGCGGTCGGACGAAGCGGAGCGAAGGGGAGCGAACAACTAACAGAATTATACTCGGAGACCATGGAAGGTTTTTAACGGTCGATTTGCCGCGTAGCTCTCTCTCGTGTGGGTTCGCCGTGTCCTCTCGAACTCTTCAACGGCAGCTAAGAGCTCGGCGGCGGAACGACTCGCTCAACCCCCTATAGCCAGTTAGTGCCCCTTAAAGCGCCTTCACCCTATATATGCCGTTCGACGTTTCATCACGCCAACGGGGGGTCAAAACTGGCCGCAGATGTCAGCCATAAACCGAGTACGGGCTCGATCCAATGCTCCATCCCCGATCGTCCCCTCGCGTACGTGTCTCCTCTTGTATCTCCTCTGTCTGTGTCTTTCTCCCTCTCTCTCTTCATGTGCCTAACATCGTGTGTCGTCGTCTAGCTATTGTATCTCCCGCCGAATACATGCCCTTAAGTAAATCTATCCACGGACTTGAGAGACCCCAACCACTCCGGACCTCTCTGCCTTCCGTTGTCCTTTGTTGCGACTCCGGTCTGTGTTGTTGTTACCAAGATTAGGTTCACGTTCCACACACACACACACACACACACACATATATACACGTCGGTCCGGCCCTGTTGACCTGTCCTCTTCGACATCACCGTCGAGTCGCTTTTTTTTTTCTTTTCTTTTTTTTTCATCGAACGAGATTCGACGTGTCGTGAAATGTTCTGATCCCGCGCGCGACGTAACAACGTGACATTTGCATCGAATTAAATGTATCGCGCGCAAAATGAATACGTGCAACGAGGGAGCTATTACGAGCGTGTTAATCTTGACGGCAAAAGCTGCACCGGTCTTACATATACCCCTGTATAACTGATCGGTGTCCGTCGATCGGACGCGCGGCTGCCGTGACACGCTTCGAGGGATTCCGAGGCGATCCTTAACGACGAGGTGCGGCGGGATCGTTAACGATTGCTCGTCGACGTTTAATTAGCCGAGACTCACGATTGCCGGGGCCCTCGCTCGCCTCGCAACCATCGAGCGGCGGGGCCCCGGCAGCGCAATCGCGACTGTAACGATCCATGTCGGGGGAAGAGGGAAGGGAGGAGGGAAAACCGTAAAAGGCCGGCGAGGCGAACCACGAGAGAATCGCTTCTTCGTCCTTCTTTTCCTTCTTCCCGGCCTTCGCGCGCGTTCATCTCGTCTTTTCTCTTTCTCTTTCTCTTTCGTACTATTCGCGGCGCTTTCGTGCCGCGCCGCCGCCGCTGCACGCACGCACGAAGCGAATCGGCGAATTACGACGATTGAAATTCAATTCCGCGCGCGGCCGAGCGGCTAATTAGACGCAATTGCGGCGGCGGCGGCGGCGGCGGCTAGGCGACTAGGCAACGATCGCCGTCGGTATGCGGAGATCTCTCGGCTCACGGGAACTCTGGAAATCGTTCGCCACGCGTGTTGCAGCGTTGTGATTACAAGCGGGAGAACGCGGGAAGGCTAAAAACGCATCAGAAAGTTATCTCCGCGCGAGACGCATAATCCGCGGTGGCTTAGTCCCGAAATGGTCCGGAGCGTGAATTATGTACAGTCTGGTAATATCTGCGTAATCCGCTTTCAAGTCGAAAGAGAGAAAGAGAGAGACTTAATTCTCCTCGGCCTGTGTATGCGCGAGGTCGCAAAGCGTTAGACGCGAGACGATTAACGCGATCGAGCATGCGTGACGAATAATTATTCGTTTGAAAACCGCGTCGGCGGTCCGTTGGCGTTAATCGCCCGCAACCGCCGCATTACAACGTTAAAATTGCAAACGACAACGATCGTTTATTGCCGGCTATTTTTATAAAACGTTGCGGCATGCTAAAACGCATTACGCGACGGCGTCGTAAGTGCGCGTATGCATAATGAAAAATACACACATGTGTGCCAGGTCGACGTCGATTATACGCGTCGATTATTGAAATACCGAATAATCACATCCGCATTCATGTTTTACGTAGATTTTGTTTTGTATTTTTAAACCGAACAAAAAATATAGCAATTCTGGCTGATATTTATTTTGCACAACATAGGTATAGGTAGTTTCAATTGCATTCAATATTGTGATTATTTTATTTACCTATTGTGTATGTGTGTGTGTGTGTAACAAAAGTTCACATCTCTTGTATTATTTACAATGAATAAAGAGTCGCGATAATTTTTTTTTTCAGCGACATGAGAAGTGTCTGGTTGTGCAAGGTCCAAATAGCGCGCGGCAATTAGCATTTGTAATAAAAATCGCAGTTGTCTCGCGAATACACGATTCGCGAGCAGAACCCTTGTTGATCAGTCCCGTGTTTACGGAGCAAATAAATCGTCCCCGATTGACCGGGGGTGACCGCGTCACCAAGCATCGAGGGTTCCCCTCTCACGAATCGACTTTATTCCGCGGTACGTTTCGTTAGCGGTTCCCTTCCTTCCGCTGCTCTAACTTTCCCCGGACGCGCGGACGATTTTCCGCCTCCCGCTTTTTTTTTCCCGGTTAACCGTCGTACGCTCTATTGCGCTATTATTATCCTCGATCCATGTCGTGGCGTCATTATTATCCACGAGCGCGGGAGGTCGTCCGTAACCATCGCATCGGCGACGGGCGGTGACTTAATAACAGTCCGCTACGTTAGCGTAATGGGCGCTGCCGGGATAACGTAAGCCCGCTAATTTACCGCTTTTTCTCCTCAAGTCCTTTCCCCGCGCGCGCGCGCTCACTCATTCTCTCTCGCCGACAATCTATTCACTTCGGGCCCGTGTCCGCTTTTTTTTTTCACAATGCGCCTCGCTTCCTTTTTTTTTTTTTTTATTTTGCACCGCAACACGCAGTTTGTTTCAAAGGCGTTCGCTCGACAGATATCCGCCGAGGTGAAACAAATGTCGCGCGCCACATGGCCGGGAGGACAACGTATCACATCACTCGTTTAATTAAGAGAATGGCCATTGTACAACGAGAGCTCTTTTGGCTCTCTTTCTTTTTCGACGGTAGTTGATTATCATCGTAAGACAGATATATATACAGAAAAAGAGAGAAAGAAAAAGAGAATATCTGTTACGACAGATATTGGTTTGTGGGAAAGATATTGAGCTCTCTTTGGAGACCGAAGACATTTGTATTCTTACGGAGACACGTCAAGGCTGCTTTAACGCGCTACTGACTTTATGGTGAACGAACCGGTCGTCTGCCTAATTCGTGGGCACGTCGGTAGGCACTTTCGCTCCGCGCGCGCACGATAATGATCGGAAAACGTCCGCTCTCGTCCGCGACAATGGCTTGTCACTTGGAATAATAACACGGAGAGCTGGCGTAGACACAGACGACCGGTAACTCCACGTAACCAGCGGCCGAGTCCTTCGGACGAGCATAATAGCTTTCTATCCGGCGGCGCACACTCTCGCGCGCCTGTATCTCTTGCATATAACACGGGGTGCGCCCGAAAGAACCGCGTCGTCGTTATAACGAGGGACGGCGACCAAGCGATTCTCCTATATAGTTGGAGGAAAGAGAGAGAGAGAGAGAGAGAGAGAGAGAAAGGGAGTTTCGAGACAATGCGCCGTTTATCTTCGATCAAGCGGGAGGAGAAAAGAACGGACTCCGCGCGCGGCGCGCTGATGCCATAACACGTCCTCTCGATGTTAAAGCGCGCACTGAGAAAGTTAGAAAACGATACCGCGAACGATCTCGAGAGAAAAAGGTATTAAGAGATTATCATCGCGCTGCGCGTGTTTAAGCGAGCAATTTACCAACTCTTCATTGTGTGTTGTGGTGGTTGTTGTACGACGTCATATGTTGTATTAAAGTGGAAGGTTAAATTACGCAAAGGAAATATATATGAAATAAAAAAATTCTGATATATCTGAAAACACAAAATAAATAAACAGTAAATTCTCAATAAAATAAAAATTAGGTTTGTGTGTGTGTGTGTTCTTCAAAAGTATTCCATTAAATAAAGAATTTATTCTGCGCCGAGCACACAGCACTTTCGACTAGATCTCTCTTTCAAGGGTCATTCTCGGTTTCTCGTTCGATTCATCATGCGTGCGAGAAAAAAAGAGAGAGAGAGAGAGAGAAAGACAGGAGAGGAAGAAGTAGCCGGACCGGATGACAGTAAATAACGAGAGATCCTCGAGAAACTCTAGCCGAGTCGGAGATACCGAGGGTGAGGGAAGAAGAAAAGCGGTACGGGCAATCGAGCATCGAAATTGAAATCCGATAGCGGCGCGTACACACGTCTTCTCTCGCGTTTAGAGGCGCGGTTTTTCGGAGCGGAGAGGCGTAAAGGTTTCGGGTTAACCGCAGAGACCGGGGAGACGCGCTTCTTCGCGTAATAACTATCATCTTTGCCCCGAGAGGAGAGGCATGGTTCTCTTCTCTCCTTTAATTCGCACGGCTTTCCGAGACGCGTCTCTCCCACGCATCTCGAGATTTGTAACATCGTGAAACACGCGCGAACGCTTTGCGAATACATACACGTACAACCTATCCTACGCGTGCGACTATCGCGGAGCTGATAACAACATACGCGCGAACGCTCGTCGGGAATCACCTCCTAATTATAACTCGGCTACTAATGATCCGTGAAATTTAGTAAGTATAGCGCCGTACGCGCCTCGTAACCTGAAAATTAAACGGCCCGCCGGTCGTCGGTTCGGCCCCGCCGGCGGTGGAAGAAATCGCCTTAGACAACCACTCGCGATACACTCTTCCTTCCCGCTCGCAGTTATTAAAGAAACGTCAAAGATACATACATATATTACATATATATATATAATAAAATACACGTATATTACATGCGTATATAGTACATGTAAGTGTATATCGATATCGATACTCTCTCTCTCTTTCTCTCTCTCTCTTGCGTCAAACGGGCGCGCGGTTATGTATTACATCCATTAAAGCCATATGCACGCGCGAAGGTACGCGCGCAGTGGCAAGGGCAAGTTTGTAGGTACCTGACGTTAATACGTTCCGCCTGCATCTGCATAAGACAACACCGTGCGAGCGTGCACAACGCAACGGGCGATCAGACAGCGTTCAGAGAGACCGGTACTAATTATTTCGCCTCTCCCTGACACGATTGTTAGTCGTTCGTCCCGACATCAATTCTCTCCTTCTTCTTTTTCTTTAATTTTGTTTCGCTACACAATTAATCCAATATAAATATAATACTGTGTTCCACAGTATGATACGTGTTGCTGTTTCATTGTACGCGCTTGAGATAATTTATTTTTATAAATACACCATCTCTTTTTCTCGTTTGATGTAAGAAGTATAATATAAGTGTTTGAGCGCGCGCATAAATTTTCCTTCCATTGTTTCGTATTTTAAAAAAACATTGACAAGTATATTTTTCTTTAATTACTCTTTTTTTTTTTTCTTTCTCTTTTGTGTCATTCTCTCGGATGGTGCAAAGTAAAAAAGATTAATTAACGAGATGTCGCGATAAAAGCAAGCGTGGTTCGATCAAAGGAACGATGTCACGCGTGCACGCGTGTTCACGTAAACATGAGTTTCTCTCTCGCTCTCTCTCTCTCTCACTCACTCATTCTTCTCTGGCTGCATGTTAATACTTCTCCGTGCAAAAGTCAGCACGAATCGACCTCTATGCGCGGCGTATCGCACGGTCGCGTATATTAATGCTCGCGTATGCACCGCCCGCTGCAATACGCTCGTTATCTGGCGCATAACGCCGTCCGTCGCATGCAAATCGCGGACGTGTGTGCACGGTGAAAGAGTGGCGCGGTGGCACATTGCCGGGGAAAATATAGCGATCCAGGTAGTGCCTGATAAAATCGCGGAGCACGAAGCGGCGCGTAATCGCCTCCGTGAGAAATAATTAATGTCAGCTTTTTTTTTTTCACGTGTAAGGCGAACGTAGTTCGCCAGCGCGGAGGTAAGACTCTCAATCTCTCTTCTCTCCCTCTCTCTCGATCTCTATTTGCTAATGTCTAAATCTTTAACGAGTCGCTTTTGCATCACTCATCAACGGATGTTTCGGAGAACCTTTGAGACTATTTTAGTGAATTATGCGAATCGAACGGCTTCGAGATGATCGCTTATATGCTCTCGAAATTCCGCAGTAATGAATTCCGCGACGGGCGATGGGCGGAACATTAAGAAGTGACTGGAAAAACGAGACAGAGAGAGAGAGAGAGAAAGAAAGAAAGAGAGAGAGACAGAGACAGAGATAGAGACAGAGACAGGAAAAGGTGGCGTATCTCGTGTCATCGTCTTGGTGGAAATGAATTTTTCATTTCGTGCTAAAGTCGCGAAACGGTTCGTGACTTAAAGCGAAGATTAAAGGGCGTGGCGCGCCGAGCTTTTCTCCGTCTCTTTCTCCCGTTCTTGCTTTCTCGTTGTTTTTCTTTGTCGGAGTGTAAGAGGGGAAACGACGAGGGCGGTGCCCCGCTATTATTTTTCATTGCTCGCGCGCACACGATCCTCTTTTCCATTTTCTCTTTTTTTCCTTCCTTTTTTCCTGCTCTTCCCTGCCTTCCGTTTCTTACCTCCGCTTCTCTTCTCTCTGAACGAGACGCCGCGGGTGTTACCTTAAATTTGTATTACCAGCTCTGGAGTTATACGGGCAAAGATGCCACGGAAAGAGAATGCGATTCTCGTGGATTATTCAATTGGACCTCGCAATTTGTATCGCCTTACATTACCGAGCCCCAACACGTCTTTACCAAGCATCATGCGCCGGTGATAGATGCGTCCTGAAATGCGTTGTACACCTGCAAATAATGTATGCGTATTTACACATTACGCAAAATTAAAAATTCAAACAAGACAACATATAAGTTAAAAAATTAATTGAAATAGCTTTTTTACTGACAAAATATATATTTTTAAAAATTATTTAAAACTTATACAGTGATATACTTAATTGGAGCTCTCTCCGATGTGATTCGGTAGGAAAATTTATTGTTTTTTCTCGACTAATTAACGAGTAACATCGAAAGGAATATCACCGTGAAGTAAAAGAAAATAAAAAAACGAGGCAAATACTCGTGCAGAACAAAGGAACACGGCACTAATTGAAAAAGTCTGGCCTCCGCGATCCTATCGAATTAAGGTCTCGGGTTCGGGTATCGGAGCGTATCCATAACTACTAAATTACGGCGTTGTATTTCCTCGACGGGAAAGAGAGACCCCTTGTAGTCGTTGCACACGTCCTTTCGCCCAGATGCTGTCGTCCCGATATCGTACCCGATCCCTCTCTCTCTCTCTCTCTCTCGTTTCCGAACGAGATTATTACTTATACCGCAGACCGTCGGCGACGGTTTATTTTGCCGACGACGACGTAAAGAGACGACGATGATGATGACGACGACAACGGCAAAGTCGAGGAAAGAGAGAAGAAGCGCGGGGTAAAGAAAATCGCTTCTCTTTCCCGACAGATTAGAGCGCGAATCAATATTGGGCAGCGAGGCGAAGTTTTTGTCGAGCGCTGAAAGAAATCCCCCTTCTTCCTCCCTATTTCGAGTGGGCATCCGCCAACCATCTCCGAAAGATAGAAAGAGAAAGAGCGCGGGTGAAGAGAATCATGCTCTCGCGAAGGATAAAGTGAAGAGGGTCGGTCGCCGCGCGACGGAAAGACGGAAGAACGCGTCGCCACACGAAGCGGGACATGAGAACGGAGCTGCGCTCTCAGCGAAGGAAGGAAGGAAGTAAGAGGCGGCGAAGATGGAGATGGAAGAGGAGTAGGAGGAGGAGGAGAGTAGTAAGAGAACGAGGATTCCGTTCGAGCAACTTACCGGACTTGTACGTTCTCTCTCTCCACGCTCGAGGATTTACAGATTACGCGCCGGTAGACCGAGCCTGCTCGAGCGCCCGAACGAGCACAGCTCCGCAACGAGAAAGAGCGAGAGCTAGAGAATCCGAAGTGGCGTGAGAGTGGGCGCGCGGGAGTGACGAAGACGGTCGAGTCCGCGCGGACTCGAACGATTGTCGCGCGCCTCCGCCAATCGAGAGGCGCCGCCGGAGTCTGCCAACGAATCCACGGGCGGCGCGGACATTACGCGTTTATTATCGGGCGGCAAAAAGAAATGACTGTTTATAAATAATTAGAGAGGTTTTAATTAACCCTCAGGAAGCACTCGGACCTTTGCCGTTCGACGGCGAGGCAAGAGACGAGGCGAAACGAGACGAGAGACAGGACGAGACAAAGCCGCGCGGGTTTCGCCGTGGCGGCGTTTTAATCGTTCGGCCAGTTTCGCTCTCCTGACCGAATCGCCGATGTGGCTGCCATGTTGCCCGTGCCGTTTCGGTCATTCGTTGTTTATTCGTTTGTCGCAGCTTCTTTTTTTTTTTTCGCGCATCGCAATTTCTTTCGCGCGCGCGATATACTTGTAAGACTTGATCGATATCGATCGTGTAAAGGCAACAATCGCGTTGCTCTTGCAGAGCAACGAATCACGAAAAGTCCTACCCTTTCTACATCGCGCGCACAATACAACATCTACAATACAACAAGATAAATATAACTTTATAAAATATATGCAATGTATAGCTTTAAAATAGGAATGCAAAGCAGAAAAGGAGATAGAGAGAGAGAGAGAGAGAGACACAGAAATGCTGTCGCGTGTAATTTCGGGTAACCGATTTCTGAAAGCTCATAACACCGCGGCACGCGGTTTCTCTTTGCCACATTCCATTATTTAAATATTCAGACGTGCGTGTAAGCTCTCTTCTCGATACCGGGGAAACGGTCCGAACACTTCGGAAAATCTGCCTCGTTTCACAGTGCAAAAGAAGGGGAAATCAAAGCGGCGCGGCGTTGAGAAGTTTTTACGATCGAACGCATCGCTTTTCTTCCACCGCGTCACTTCTCGCCACTTCCGAACATTTACTTTGGCCCTTTCTTTCTTTCCCCCCATCAAATCCCTCGCCGACAAAAAGATGCTCTCACGCTTCTTTTTTAGTTTTCGCGCATACACAAAGGGACGCGCGAAATTTTAACCTAACCTTCATCATGTTCTTATATCTACCCATAACTTGAAATTTATTGTCGCGGAACAGGGAGATTTACCTAGTCTATAATCATAACGCGTATATATAGATCAATGCTTTGCCTGGTGAAACGTAGAAAGAGAGAGAGAGAGAGAATTCGTAACAATATTATTTCATCTATTTCTGTACGTACATACAGTTTCAGGGCTCGAATTTTACGAGTCGAGTCTGTACCGTATCATAAATATTTTAAGAACTAATATTGAGTCGGACAGAAATAGCAGAGTAATGGGTAGATCAAAAGGTACTTTTTATTCAGTAACTCTTATAGTCGCGCGAGATTAAAAAGCAATCAACTGAAAAACTTCTCGTGTTTGCATTATGTGATAGATATTGCCGCGGACGAGATACTCGGCGAATGAAGAAGAGGAGGATAAGTGAACTTGCGTAGCTGTTCGATGATTTTTGGCGGACGGCCAGGAAATTTGTTTCGCGGTCGTAAAGCCGAGGAGAGGCGAATTATTTCTCGCTCGGTAAGTACATGTCAAATATACATTGCCCCGGGGCCACGATACCGCGTCGTCGTCGTCGTCGTTGTCATTATCGTCATTGAGGATGAGCAGCGCGGAGCGTACGAAATCGGTTTCCGGTCGAACGGTTCCGCGAAATGATTTATTACGCCGCGGAGCGTGGCGAAACAGCCGAAAAGAGCGGAGCGTGACCCGTGGCGAGTGTATTAACGAACACCAACCGGTCGGGTAAAATCGTCATCATCGTCTCGATAAGAAACTGCGCGTTTCTTCGGCAGAGGCGCGTCCATCCCGAGATACATAAGACGGAAAGAGCCCCGCGGTTGTTCGAGCGTAGAAAACGGAGTAATTACATGACATCGAAGGTATAGCGCGTGTATCGCCATGTAGTTGCTAATTCCGCGCGACGATATATGTATACATATAGACAAGACCACACCACCTTTCGTCTCTCGTGACTCCGTGGTAATGCTCGATCGCCACCGCCTGCTCGTCGTCATGTCGATCTCGCGCGTTCAGCTCCGAGAAGCTAAAAGATCCACTTACGAGCTCGAGAGCGAATTAATGAGCGTGTCGAACACCGATCAGAAGATCGACTCGCTCTCGGAGGGTAAACGCAACTGAGATAATAATCGAGACGGTTTAATTACAATACATGATTTCCCAGACGACCTGCTCTCTTCCAACTTCTATCCCCTGTGTCTCATTTATTTACCCTCTGTAAGAAGAGACGACGCGCATGTATCTCTCTCACATCTCTTTCTCTCTCTTTCTCTCTTTCTTCAATTTGTTTGAGAAAACTTAAAAGCCAAAAGTCTGGCCTGTCTTTTTCATACTTTTTCATCAATGTTTATATAAGTACGTAAGGGGAAGAGGCACGAATGAAGCTCTTGGGGAGGGTCATCGCGTCAAGAAGGATCCCTCACCCTCGTCTACGTCGCTGATTAAAGCATTAATGGCAGAAGGATGTAGGGGAGTTTGTCGAGATATACGCGAGAGAGAGAGAGAGAGAGAAGGGGAGGAGAAAAGAAGGAGCAATAAAAGCAAATACAGCGTGAAGGGATGCCTAATTGTAATTGTAAGTATATTACACCCGTCAACCCCGGGCGAGATTATACAGCCACTACTTCTTTATTTGCTGACGGTGGCGTCTTTTATTCGTAATCCTCCTTTCGGTCTCCGGTCTCATTCTGATTACAGCAGGGAGAAGAGGATGACGCGCTCTCCCTTTGCGCGTCGAGAAGAAAGCCATCCCTCTTCTCTTCGCCATCTTTCGCTCGCTCGCTCGCTCGCTCGCTTTCAAATCACACATCCCGCGGTTGTAAATCGTTTATTTTCCGAATGTATTCCGATACGTGTATTACATCACGCTCGATATAAATGTAACAATATTTTTGTATTCTTCGCGGTATACGGGAAAAAAATGATTATTCCATGTATATCGCCGGCGCCGCGCGATATAGTTCCGCGAAATTGAGCAATTTGGCGCTCTTGTGTTTTTTCCGCCTGCCCCCCTCTTCCGGAGCCAATAACGAAATTGCTATTTAGTCGTAAATTACATCGCGTCGTATCGCGATAGGTTAATGTATATGTGTGTGTGTGTGTGTTCGCGCGCGCGTGTGTGTATACGGACGATATGTAAATTGTTTAGTCTCCGGCGGGCAAACGCGCGCACCACAGGCTATCTGGAGACATTCGGACGCAATACATCGATATCCAGTCAATTTATTTTGCATCTCGGCAATCCTCACTTATTTTATCGCTCTCGGTACGATTTCATATACACTCGAAATATATAGAGTGGAAACAGAGGGGAAAACAGAGGGAGTATCGCCGTGTGTCAAAAGGAAAAAAAACTTCACTTCTTTCTCCGTCCCGTCGCGCGCTTTATATCCCGCACACCGCTCATCGCGTTTCTGTAAGCATATTTGCGATTCGCGCGACAAGATACAAGGGAAGGAAGAGAAGGGAAAGCGGGACGCCGAACATGTCGATCTATTTATCGAATTGTGTATTTGCGTCCGACTTAAGTCGTAAAGTCACTCACGACTCGCGCGGTGCAGATAAGGGGTAGATATAGAAGCGCGAGCGATAATGTCGTACGCGATAACGGCACGTGAAATTACAACAAGCGGTCGAGGACTTTCGCTTGTTCGACTCTTGTTTGCTTTTAACTCGAAATATCGTTTTGTACAACACACCCATGCATTTGTCACAGAGTGAAACACAAATAATTCTCTAATTTCCACCTGTTTGCGCGCGAACGTACACCCAACGAGGGGGAATTTATAGTCGAGAAATAATCCGAGACGAGAGGATAATTCCCACGGGACGGATATAATCCTTTCTTTTGAAAATTCGGATCTCGAAAAGAGAGAGCGGCTTGAACTCGCATTTCTCGCTCCTTTTTGCCCCGTTGTCGAGAGAGAAACTCTGGTCTCCAAAATGTCGATGTCTTTCTACGTACTCTCTCGAGTGCTCTCCTTAAGAAACAGGATAACAGGACACAAGTATTCGAAAATCCGTTCATTCTTTCCCGCCCGTTCGATCGTTTCTTCCTCTTCTCTCTGCCTGCGAGCGTAAGCTCGTTCGCGCTTTTTTTTGCCTGTTTCTTTTCAAGCTGTGCTACTTCCAATTCTCGCCGGGATCGGCTTCTACGGGCGCGATTTATTACCGGACCGTAACACAGGACTGTTTAGCCCAGTTTTCTATCTCATAAAGAAATAGGTAGGGCATCGAGAAATATGAAGAAAGATGGAGGGAGAGAAAAAAAAGATCGAAGTGAGAAAAGTGAAGCACCTGGGTAGAGAAGGTGCATTGTGGTCGTGTACACGCAGCCGCAAAAATGCCGAACCAGTTTATACATACACACATTCACACATATATATATATATCTCGAATGAATATATATATATATATCGCATTCGAGAGAAACACCTCTGAAAAATTTATTACGCTCTTTAATTAATCGTTATTAACGTTCCTGCTCTTTCCTGCGCGCGCGCGATACGGGAGTTGTATCGCAACTTTTTTTTAATTAAATGGATACACACAGTGGAGGGGCATCGGATGATATCCGATGAATTAAAATAATTTTATAATCGACGACGCCATTAGAGCGGTGCGCGCGAGGTTAACGATTCCCCTCTTCCCTCTCCTCCCTCCCTCTCGTATTAATGTTGCCGAACGCGATTTTGTTCGGTCGCGAATCCGTGTTGCTGCATCGAGAGACGATAAAATTTTCAATAGCGATGTAATTGTACCGCGCGAGCCTTCAATTTATCTCCGCTAAAAGAGAGAAAGAGAGAGAGAGAAAGGAAGTAAAAAAAAAAAAAAAACAAAAATTAAACGAACAGATTACCACGATTTGCGCAATGTAATCGCGCCTTCCACTGTACCTCCGCGTTACTTTACCAACGAAAGGCGCGGTCTCGTTTGCTCGCGCGATCGATATCCACGGCTCGTCTCTCGATCAAACAACAAGACAAACGAGAATTTACGGCGTATATGTCGCGCCGCGGGACTTTCCAGACGTTGCCATAAAGGTGTACACACGCGATCGGATTAAAACGCGGAGCGCGTGAATGGAGATGTTTTTCTGCCGCCCGTGGAAGACCCGTTTGAGACCGTATAAAGAGAAGATAATTCAAGCGCGCGGCCACGACGCGATCATACCAGAGGAGCACCTGCCGATCCGCCAGCACACGAGAGAGTTTCCAACAAAGGTAAGGGATACCGGCCTACCGCCTTGCCGGGAACTCGTGAAAATAATTCCTACCTTTCAAGGCGCGTGTGTGTGTGTGTGTATGTGCGCTGCACAAGCCGACGCGTTGTTGGCCCCCGCGCGTTCTCGCCTTACGTGGCTGTGTAGCGCTTCGCCGGTTTTATACGAGATCAAGCAGGTGTCTCTATTGTGAGCGTATCTCACCGGATTCTCACTTTTCGATTTCAATAATCCTCTTTTGGATTATTTATTAAACGCGAGAGAGAGAGAGAGAGAGAGAGAGAGAGAGAGCGCTTGCAACGCGCGCGTTTTTGCTCTGATCGCAAGATCTTCAAACAAACTCAAATGATTTATGCATTTATTGGACTTTTCAAAGTTAATTCCCGATTACGTACACGTACGCGAAATGCGCGTGAGATGTCGCCTGAATTTTTTCGATGGTGCTTTAAAAGCGCCTACTTGTGATACGCGAGCGCGCGATGAATAATGACGTTTCTCCACCGTAACGAGCCATTTGCGAATTATCGTCCCTCACGCACCGAAACTGCTCTCGTAGAACTTTTTAACCGTAACGATGACTAGGCAATTGACCGGTAATAGCCGGGGGGGTCTTTATTAGATCGTCGTTTAAGTGAGTCCTCGTTTGCAGACCGTATTCTTAAAAATATACACCCTACAACCCCATACGATCGTCATAACGACGTAGCTCCGGTCCGAGCCGGGCCGTTTACCGCTCTGCCGTATGTGCGTACGTAGGTATTATCGATCGCATCGAATTAATATGTGATATCAGTGTATTAATTTCTAAAGCGTCAACCGGGCGATAACGCGCGCGCCCGGCACCAAATGTTTCCGTGAAACGGTGAATAACCGTTATACGCGGTATCAAATATAGCAAATCTTTATTGAGTATATACGCAATAAACAAGCTAAACATTGTAAAATATTCATCCGGCTCGTGGACATCAAGGTGTAATGTTGCCTAACACATCGACTGATGTGTACTCGAAATATTGTTTCACTCAATTTTCTCTGTCTGTCTCTTCTCTCTCTCTCTCTCTCTCTCTCTCTCTCTCTCTCTCTCTCTCTCTCTCTCTCTCTCTCTCTCTCTCTCTCTCTCTCTCTCTCACTCACTCACTCACTCATTTACACGTGAAAAATACAGTTATGGCTTTTTTTCCGAAACACTTTGTTTGACGAGAGAGCGCGATGAAAGCAAACAGCGCGAATCGTCCTACGCAATACAACCCGGCGTAACCTCGCGCCATCGACATCGCGCAAGTAAAAACACCCGGCAATGAACACACACGCGGGCACTTAACAACGCGTCGCGAAATTTTCGCGCGATGCTGCGCGAGCACGAACGGCCTAATCTAGCGAGTAAATAGCGCCCGGTTTCTCTCCCATCCCCGAGCCGGAGAAGGGAGACGTGATTCACAAAGCCCGGCGTGACATAAATATTTGCCGACGATAAAATATACTTCATTCTCCCGCCTCCCGGTTACTCGTCGTTGCACTTGAACACGCGTGCATGCGGGACACGTAGCAGTTATAAACATCGTCGTCGTCGTCGTCGTGTACGCCCGCAGGTGACTGTAACAGCACGAGATAATCAATCCCCGGGAGTGCTTGAACTCCACAGCCTATCTTCTTTCTTTCTCTCCTTCTCTCTCTCTCTCTCGCTTATGACAGACGTGCACAAATATCTCGGTGTATTAATGAGTCATTATCGTCGTACCGTTACGGGCATTCATCCGCGCGTTTACGAGCAATGCGTTAGCTTGCAACTCGGGGGAAAATCTTTTCATCACCGCCGCGCTCAGGCTCTCGCCGAGGATTAATCCGGATGAAGGCGGATGAGAACGCGAAGGATAAAAGAACCCGAGAGAAGTGGACGAGGGTGGAAGCTACTAAATCCACGGCGAATAAATTCTACACTTATGCGAAAGAGAGAGAGAGAGAGAGATATGTCGAAATTGTTGCAGACGTTGCGATGTTATGCTGTATAGAAAATGGAAATATATTTATAATAGAGTATCACATTTTTGCTCCGAGGATTTGATATCTAAAATTGAACACAATCGTTTTCATATTTTCTATAGGTACTTAAAATACATACTGCGCAGAGTCTTTCGTGATACAAAATTCACTTATATTTATGTGATTGTGCGAGTTTAGATATGTGGAAAAAATAGCGTTCTATAATTGTTCACGAAAATGGTATCTACTAGCGAGAGAGATTACGGCAACGTATGGAATGTCGGATATGTGCCTATAGAGAGAAACGATTTTTCTCGGTTCGGTATCGCGACACTCAAGTATACTGCGAGAGAGATTGTTTGTTTTTAATTTGTGTCGCAAATACGTTTTGCGCGCGACAAAATTTAATGAATACTCCAAAGCGTTTGCCGCTTGCAATTTTGTGTCACATCGTACCTATCGAGTCGCGCGCAATTTAATAACTCCCCGGGCTAATCGCGTCGAAACGTACGGGAAGGGGAGACGAAAGCAGAAGAGAGAGAGAGAGAGAGAGAAAGAGAGAGAGAGAGAGAGAGAGAGAGAGAGAGAGAAAGAGAGAGAGAGCGCGAGCGAGGAGGAGCGGAGAAAAACGGGCAGCGAAATAAATCGAATATATTTTGGTCTGTGAAAAAAAATTGAATTTCGTTTGCGTTTTATACGGACGATGCGTTTCAATAACAAATACTGTCGATGTGGAGCATAACCGTTGCGGCCGTTTGCGCGAAATGCGAAAGATACGCAACGGCAGAAAAGCAATTACCTGCGATCATTGGTTTCTCGTGCCTCTGTGCGCTGCAATGTTTTCGTGTAACTTTCCCGGGAGACGAGAATCTCGTTGTTCCACCACGCTCGTATCCGATACATTGATCGGAGGATTTCGAGGGAACCAACCTGTGGGGAACCTGCTCTTCACGAAATTGTGCTTATCGTCGTCGTCATCGCGCCTGGCGCCACGACGGCACGACGGCATTGTCACTTTTGAGAGACTCTTAACATTTTTTTCAGAACGACAGAGACCACTCCTCGCGCAGATAGGCACCAACCGGCTTCGACGGTCGTGTCGAGAGCGCTCGTGTATGCTCCCTCG
This sequence comes from Pseudomyrmex cubaensis, assembly GCA_014825685.1. Lineage (NCBI taxonomy): Eukaryota > Metazoa > Arthropoda > Insecta > Hymenoptera > Formicidae > Pseudomyrmex > Pseudomyrmex cubaensis. Next base: position 15,721 of record QVOA01005546.1, on the reverse strand, counting down.
CACGGGGAAAAATTCATTTGCGGCTTTCTTTTTTTTCCCCCTCGTCCACACATCAAGATCTCTCTCGACTTCTCGAGTCGGCAACTCGTCGATTTCGACGGGACCGGATTAAACAATGTGCGGCGTGAAAGCTTCGCTCACAAGAGCGATCTCTATTATTGCTCCCGAGTGTATATTAGCGTGTATCAAACGCACTCGCGTGATGAGAGTCGCGGAGAAGAGAAAAATATCGGTCAATCTCGATTTTATTCCGTAACTTATAACGACAATTTTGTTACCGTTACGCAGCTATTTTGTATGCGATACATTTTGCCTGTAGAGATTCGCGTGCGTTAAAGATTATCGGATAAGGGAGGGAGCAGTGTGTTTCGAAGCAAAAAACAAATTGCACGCGCTGTGATTCGTTTCAACTCGCGTTTTAATTGGAACCGCGATAATCAATCTTGAAAACACCGATCGCTCGTACTTTCTTGAATTAACGGAGAGTCGCGTCAAGAGGTGTATCTAACCGAGAGCGAGAGACTTCTCGCATCCCTCTTCTCGCGGAATCGAATCAACTCCCGCGTCTTTTTCCGTTGCTCTTTTCTATCTCTCCGCCATCATCGATATTCGCTCCACCTTGCTCTTCCGTACTTGCGCTCCCCTAACCATCGTCGATCCAGTTTCTCGACACCTCATCCCTCCGTGCCACCCGACGTGACTGGAGGTATCAATCTCACCCCGTTCTCGACTCCTGGAAACGCCGTGTTGCCACTTCATTACCTCGCGCACCGTAGTGCCGATGTATGGTTTTGGAGAAAACCGAAGGACGACGAAATATTTCGGAGTAATCGAGAATATTCTCTTTCGACTGTTTTTCCGGCTAATCGGAACGATTCAGGCACTCTTGCTCGGAAAGGCGTACCAGCCGTCTGCAAGTGGTCGTTGCCGTTGTAGAATATTTGAAATCGGCCGTTGAATTAAGAGTCGAAATATCTGACAGCATTTTGGGGGAGGACAGGGTGTTACTCCGAGAGGAAAATAAATCTCGCGTCAAGAACTGCGAAACGGAAACGCTTATACATTATCGCAAAATTAATCAACTTTACTAACAAATTTTTTTTACAGAAAGAACGTTTACTTTTTTTTTATTTCTGATAATTTTTGGTTAGCAAAAATAAAATAGAGAACATCACTAGCAGGTTTAATTCTTTCGTACATTTATTTTTTTTTTTTTTTTTTTTTTTTTTTTTTGGCAACCTTCAGAGAGCATTTCTGGTAATTTATTAATCATCTTGTTTGTAAATAAAATCTCTTTCTCTACTACAAAATACGCTTCGGAATTCGACAGAATGCGAAAGTGTGCGCACCGAATATTTTAAACCGAGTATGATTTTAAAAATCGTCGCGCGTGCGTGCATGTCGAGAGAAACGACAAACGCAATAAATACTCGCCGCGCGTCGGTACGAACGATAAATGCTGAGTCGCATAAAGCTAAAAAATACACGCATACCACCCTCGAGCACTGCGGTCGCCGCGATCGTTTACGCATGCAATGTACACACGTACACACACGCTCGTTGCTCGTCGATTTCGTTAAATCGTCCGAGAAAAAACATTGTTAAGGTTATCGAAATTCACACACGACACGTGTGGACTACGCGCGTTTTAGCGCTGCGCTCAATACACAGTATCGGAAAGAACTGCAGGAAAGATTGAGTAAATAAATGATAACGAGACGGACGAACAACCGAAAAGACGGAAAACCACCCTTATTCTTTCTTGCCGAGTTTCATCTCCTTCCTCCCTTTGAACGCTAATCATCGAGCAATTTGTCGTGCGGCAATCATTTCCGGTCCGCAGGCCACCACACACGAGGGCCCTGCCCTCGATTGGTTGGATACATATCTGCGGTCGGACAAAAGAACGATTGGAGGAGGGGGAAAAAGAGAGAAGGGAGCGCGATGGTAACGGAGGGTAGGCGCAATAAAATTCGCGATTGCAACGAGGGTGCGTATCGCGCACGCATATACGTACCGTTACGTGATCGAACGAGCGGGGGCGCACACGTTTTCGAGATATCGCTGTTTATATTTGATATTAATCTCGTCGATGTTTGCGAATCGCGTCGTTCGTTATATTATTTTAATTAATTATTTTAATGAATACAAACGTAACCGGACACGCGCATGTCCGCGTAGGCGCGTATATACTTTTCCGATGTATTTTATCAGCCAATATTACGCACGAACAAACGCGTTCCTTTTTTTATCTTTTTCTTCCTCATTAATGGGCTTAAGCAATTTGCACATTGATGTTGTAACACGTCCCGATTATGTGCTTATATTTCTCCTCCTCCTTCTCTTCTTTTTTCTTTTGTGCGGCTGATAGGTACTTTATTTTGAAATGACTTAGCCTACATTTTTCTCACGAGAGATCCTCGGAAGAGGTGCGGTTGCTTTCGAAGTGTAGCAACGAGTACAAGAAAAAGGGGACATTGGTTGAACGCCGAATAGGGAACGCTATTACGAGAGTGGCAAAGTATACAAAATAGAAAGTGAATCCTCTCACCCTTATTGCGCCCTGATTCGCTTCGAGGGGATTCTTTCCCCTCGAGATTTGAACGCGGCGAGTTCTCATATCCATTACCTCGTCGGTGCGCTTCGTAGATTGTGGTGCATTCACGAACATGTGGACTTCCCCTTTCTTCCCTCCCGCCCTCCTCCACGCCCTTCTCACTGCGCACACCTCTTACGCTTTTGTTCGTCGGGAGATGCCCACAGGGGCGCGTCTGGCAGTCGCGCTAAATCGCATATGCGGGTCGATCCCGTGTTTTCTTAATTCTCCGATGACGTTATTGGAAGGGAAGAACGTGTGCCGACCTATCCTAAATCCCATCCCCTTTGGAATCATCTCTCTCGCTTTATTGTAGATAGGCATTCTCCGTGAATTCGTCGCTGAATCGTCCTTACACACACACACACGTATGTGCACGTGTGTGTTAGATTCCAGGATTGAGAACAGTAGGTGGCAGTTGAGGGGTGCGGTGGTCGCGTACGAGTAGGTTTAGGGGGATGAACCTGATGAGGCTGTTGATACAATCACGAGGACGCGGCGAAGAGAGGCTCTAGTGAGCGACAGGGATCCCCAACGAGGACGAGGAAGAGTAAAGCGTACAGCAGAGGGAGAGAAAGAGAAGAAGAGAAAGAGAGAGAGAGAGAGAGAGAGAGAGAGAGAGAGAGGCGGTCGGACGGGCGGGCTAGGGACCGTGGTGGCCTATTAACAACCCTTGCCAACATCCGGCAAGCCGACATTACTCCCGACTAACCCCCTCGAGCGCGGTGCTAACTGTGTGTATGTTCAACACGCGATCCTCGTGTTAACCCCCTACTATCCGACCATCCAGCAGGCCGACGTCGACGGCGTCGGCGTCGCGCCGCTCCGCTCTGCACTGAAATCACTCTCCGTCTCTCTCTCTCTCTCACTCGCTCCCTCTCTCGCTCTCTCCTCTTTCCCCGAGTTTCCTCCCAACCCCGCGTTCGCGATCTCCGTTGGCCGCAGCTCATCCGATAGAACTCGAACATGCTGTCACAGAGGCGTTGAGCACCTGTTTCCTCGAAATTGACACGTCGCCATCCCTGGCGACACGCCCGCTATCGACCTCCGTGTCAATCGAGCGAATCTCGCGATTGTCCGTTTTCCCCGAAAGTCATTCCGTGTTAACATCAGCTTAAGATATCCACGCGCTTTTTTCGCGCCGACTTTATTCGAGTATATGTATATAGTTTTGAAAAAGCGCGCCAAGTTTTTAGACGTTTTTTTGACGAACCTTTCTTACGCCGAGCTTATCTTGCGATCGCGAGACAAAAAAGGACAAGTGCTCGTCGAGTGTCCGTTCAAAAAAAGAGCGGACGTTTTTCGACAAGTCAATAGAACATTCGTGTAAGAAGTATGTGTGCATATAGTTTTTAAGAGAGCGCCAAGTTTTTTGACGTATTTTTTTTTGACAAACGTTTCTTCGCGATCGCGAGACTCGCCAAAAAAAGCGTGTGCTCGTCGAGTGCCCGTTCAAAAAACAGAGCGAACGTTTCGAGAAGTCGGTGAAAAACATCCGTGCCGCGATTTAATGATCGCGTTGAGGTCGGTCGATAAAAATAAAACGAAACGCGCCTTCCTCGAGCTCGCTCGCTGTTTCGCGAGCTAAAATTAACGACGTGTGGATGTGGACTGTGGCTATGAAAACTTTTACAAGGGTGTAAACCTGGATGTTTGCGCTCGCTCTTTTGCTCGCGAGCAAATGAGAAGACGAAAACGGCTACTCGCGCGCTTTAATCGTCAGATTACTCTCGACTTGATTTCCGGTGCACACTAGGAAATATACTTTCCACCCTTTTCTCCCGATAGCGAACTTAAGGGTAGTTTTGATCTACAGATTGTGCCTTTAATTTTGTCGCATTAAAATTTTTTTTCTAACAGAACTTGTGCTATGAACGTCGATAATGATCTTATTAGCTTCCGTCGCTGTGTAGGACGGCTAAATTTAACAGATTGTTACTTTAAAATATTAATGGCAAGTGTGTACACACACCTACGTAACCAATCGTCGCATTTAATCTCTTAAGTTAAGAGAGCCGAGGCAATTTATCCGTCCGAGATTGGATCGTCTACTTATCTGGATGCACGTGTCGAATGCGTTATTCGAGCGAGACCAATCTCGACGAGCCCAATCATCGCTGCCGACGGCGCTTCCGTCTCTTCGTGTCCACGCGCGACACCGCGCTCGCTGTCACGTTCCGCCAATTCGCACGCTTGTATTCTGTCTCTGTATTATTGCGGCGTACCTCCGTTCGTGGCATCCTCCCCCTCTTTCCTCCCCCGCATATCGCGCGCGCGCACGTGCGTGTGTGTGTGTGTGTGTGTGTGTTGGCCCGCCACCGTTGCGCGCCGCATATACAGACCGAATTTGCATGACACGCACGCGGGATAGCGAAGCGAAGCGAACGGCGCCGCTGATTGAGAATTAACATAACTGCAACAATTATTGGGCAAATTGGGATAACTCGTTTGCGTCCGTCCGTATGCGTATGTGCGCGTCAACGTACACACGAATTGGCGTTAGAGCGCGGCTCGTTACGTATACACGGGAACATTCGTTCGGGAACCGAAACGCGATTTTTCGTTTCCGGTTCGAGCGAGCGTGTATGTATTTTGGGAGGAAAATGTATAATTCATGTATATATTCCCCGTAATTAAATGAATTAATATTTTTAATTTAAAAGATATTCCCGGCTTTTAACCCGGGAGAAAACCCGGGCGTGAATTTAATCGCGAGATCGAAAAATCTCTCCCCTTTTGTTGTCGTGTACGCGTCATCGAGCACGGCTTTTGACACGCGAGGCTCGCGGCATCACGCAACACGGAAATGAAACATCATCGACGGGAGACTCGAGGGAGTGTTATCGGCGCGCAAGAGCCGTCGCGATACGTGCTCGCCCACCCGCCCCCTCGTTGTCGTGGGCGAGACGGCGCAGCTACGGGGCGAGATAAGGATAAGTTATCCCGCGCGCAACCCTCGCGCATAACACAGGCGGCAACACCGTTTTCCCAGATTATTATCGCAAGAAATTCTCGCGTGGGCGACGGATATAACAGATTTTTACGCTCGCACTCGCTCGCTTGTGTGTACCACGTGTGTGCGCGCACAGAGAACATGTACGTATTCCCCCCCCGATTTAAACGACCCCCAAAGGCAGCGGTGACGGCGCACACATCTCGATACCGACGTAACGAAGTAAAATAAATCGCGGTTCGACGGCAATAAAACCCAACGAGTTCCGCGACTCCGTCCCTTCGATCCGGCACCGGAGCGTGATTTACCGCGACGGAAGAAAGGGAGAGAAAGAGGGAGGCGTGTACGCGGTCTCTTCCCATTGTCGTGCGAGCGGCGAACGGTACACGAACGTCTGCATTTTAAGGAGAAGAGGCGAAAATGATTCCACGCCTGGAGAGGAAGGAAAGCGGAAGGAGAGAAATTTTCCTCCCGCTAATTTCGGCGGAGCGGGGACGGCCTCGAGTTAAGCCAAGGCCTTCTGAAAACTTAATTACCTGTGTAGGCCCTATAAATTAATTTCTCTCGATTTTCTTGCCCTTCTCTAACTCGTCTCTCCCTGTTTCTCCCGACCGCTATCCTGATTCACCGCGCCTTTTCCCCCTCGGGGCCGTTGCCAAGCGCGTAATTCCGCCACCATTATTCCCAGCACGTCTCCCGGGTCGCCCCTCTCGTTTCTCTCCCGCGGCTATATTTTCCACTCCCGATCGCTAAAGGCTTTGTTCCTCATTTACTTTTTATTACCACGGCAACTCGTCCCCGACGGTCACCTTCCTCCTGTTCCCTATACACTTTCGCCCACGGTCTAATCTCTTTTCCCTCTTTTCTCTCTCTCTCTCTCTCTCTCTCTCTCTCTCTCTTTCTCTCTTTTTTAGTAGCACCCTTATTCTCGACAACGTTCGCTCTCGTTTATCGCTCGCGATTTCTTTCCAGATACGTAACTCTGTGTTTATTCCTATTGATACATTTTTATTGCTGTTTTGTCTTTCTTTTTCTCCCTCGACGCGTAAAAAACCGCGCCCGATTCCCGAGCACTCGTTCCCGGGAACACTCTCCGCGAATCGTAATCGGTAATTCGATCAGAGCTACTTTCGCCCAACTACTTCTAACGACAGTTGATAACCGGTGAATGAAGCGAGGAGGATGGAGAGGATGGGTCACATAAAGTGTGCGGCGGGGACATACCGAGGGGTTAAATACGAAAACAAGCGTATCCAGCCACAAGTACTCTTCAGTTACGCGTCATTGCTAATACCCGGCTCTGTATCATGTCGCGGACGCCGAGTGTGTCGAGTGTGCATGCGTCGATGTGTGTGTGTGTGTGTATGTGTGTGTTTGTATTTGTGTGTGGCGTTAGCGAAAGGAAGCAAGAGAACGTTGGCGACGGCGACGGCGACGCCGGGCAGCGTGTGTTCGTCGTGGTGCCATATTACGGAACTCTCTATCTCTCTCACTGCCTCCCTCTCTCTCTCTCTTTCTCCTTCTCCGTCTCTCTCGCAGCCCGCGCCGAAACTTTCAGTAATTACTGTAATTGGTCCAATTAACAGACTCGCTCGAGCGACCCCTCTGGCTTCGAGTTCTCTTCCCCCTTTCGTCCCCTTGAAAGCTCCACTTTTCATTCACTCTCCTCGTCTCTTCTCCTCTCTCTTTCTCTCTCTCTTTCTCTCTCTTGCTCTTTCCCTCGCTTATACTCTCGTTCGCTCCGTAACGATGCACATCCACGTCAACGCGTCCCAACACCAACGAGATCAACTCGCTGGCTGGCCGAACTCGTTGGCGATATGGCTGAAGGCAACCGTTTCTCTGCGTTCCTGGGATATATCCGTGTATATATGTGGTTATACGAGTGTACCCATCCACCTCATCCACTTCATCCTTCCTGCTTCTCCTCCTCTTCTTCCTTTAACTCTCCTCTCAGCAGTCCGCGCGAGTACATAGCGCGTCCCCGAGTACTCGTAATCCGCAAGCAATGTTGCGCGCACCCGAAATACGAGATGTATCCGAGTTTCCGTGGCGGAAGTAACGTCCAAGTTCTGCGGGGGTGAGACCGTATATAGTGGCGGAGATTATTCGAGAGTACAGCGCGCGCGAGCGTACGAAGTAGGAATGCGATTAACTAATTATTGCGAATACTACTGCGTTGGGCGACGCATGCGAGTTTGTTCGCGCACGCTGCGCTGTTCAAACGATCCTTTTCCATCGTTGCAGCGCGCAGCGAATTTACGACAATTCGGATTAACGAAATCAGCGTGTCGCGCGTACAGCGGCGGAGTAAGAGCGGCGGGAAGAGTCGTTGATTTATACAAACGCGATTTTACTTTATTTGTACTAGCGATTTACGTGTTCTTCCGTATTTATTTCAATCTATCTACCTATCGGGAATATTATATTTCCTGTATATTGGGGACAATTTCTCGTGCCGCACGCAGATAGGAGCAGCATTACTGCTGTCAGCGTGTTGTTATTGCTATCCGACCGATGTTAAATAACAATGAACACGTTACGCCCGCGCATAATCGTTTACGCGACATTATTTAACGAGGCGTCGTCGGTGGGCGGACAGACCGACACGAGCTGATCGTATTTTACGCGCTCCTTATTGATACGATAAATATTAGATTACGCGGCACAATCCGCACAATCTCGTATTTACAGGCCCGTTTACCGAAGGTGATGGAACAGGCTCGTGTATACTCCGAGTCAAAACAGAATATTCCCTTTCTATATATCGCACATGTAATTATCGTTACTGACTTTTAGCAAAGAGAAAACACAAATTGAAAATGTAAACAAAAGAAAACAAGTATTTGACGTTCACTTTTTGTTTTTGACAGATATGTTTTTTTTTCTTTCAATTTTGCAGCGCGCGCGTTAAATGTAGAATAATGTAAATGTGATGTGACATCTCCTGTGTAGACGCGCGACGTTCTCGACGGCAGCTTTTCATCGCGTTAGATGTCTATCTTGTTGCCCCGCTGAGTTTTCTCTTCCCCTTTCGTAATTCGCAAAAAGCAAGGCAGTGGATGCAGTGTCGCGTCGTCACACGGCACATCCTGCAACTGGCAGAAAGAGTCGACGCACTAGACAAGCTTCTCGCGGTGCAAGTGGATGGGAGGTTCTCGCGTTACCATTAACACCTCCGTCGCCGCGTCGCGTCGTAGTGTACTTGAAACAAATTAAGCGCGCCCGTAATTACGTTACGGCTGCGCGATCTCCGCGCCGTTGAGTGGTAGTCTCTTTTGAGTTCCCTCGGCAACGCGCGCGCACTTTCCTCCCCATCGTCCTTCTCTCTTCCTCCTCCGATATGACTGCGACGATAAACAAGACCCGGCGACGCAGTCTGCAAATGCCGTGTATATGTATACTGTGGATATATATATATATATGTATATCCTTGTCTGGATCGCGTGCGCGGATCTTTGAATCTTCCGCGAGATCTAATAACGAATATTCTGCGCGCACCGAGATAAGAGGAAGAGAAAGACAGAAAGAAAGAAAGAGAGAGAGAGAGAAATAAGAGGATAGGAAAGGCGATAATGCCCAGGCTCGAGTTATTTAACTTCGCTCATTTCCAACTCCCGGGCGTTTCCGACGTCGCGCGCAATTCGCTCATTGTGTTATTCTTTTTTATTTTTTATTATTTTTTTTTTTATACATGCCTTATTCGCTCCGGCGGGAATCTCGAGGATTTCACCGGATTTTCCTCATGCTCGACGACGACGAACGGGATATGATTTGTCGTTGAAATTGAAGATGAGGATTCCCAGGATACTGCGCTTCCTATACATATATGTATATGTGTATATATACGCACACATCGAGATAAAACACTCGTAGGTATGTGCCGGTTCGATAAGAGTGGAAATCTTATTTCACGGTTTCTCGCGCCGCTACCGCGCGAGACTGCAATCCGACCGGAATTGCGCGTCATTCGTGCAAGGGAAGGAGGAAGGGGGTGAATGAACGAGAACGCAATAACGCGTGTATATAAGCGCACTGCAGTCCCCGCGCGACGGCGGACATTGGTCAAGCTGTAATTGATTAGCATCGGCATCGGTAACACGAGCGATAATGTTTTACGAAACACAAAACCGCGCCGCGCGCGTATCGACGCGACATTTAGGAGGTATATCGCGGATCGTTATCGCGCGCGCGGAACCGGAGTTATCGCCATAAACACCGATACGTACACCGACCACTGTCGGGTTTGCTGTATACGGTTTCGCGCGCGTATAACTCCGCATTGCGCATGTATAAATGTATACACACACACACATATAACGGTCGGTGGGTGTACATATACGAGCGGAGAGCTCGGCGCGATGATGGCGGGCGGGGTTTCGCGTTGGATAGGTGACGGTATGTAAAATCGGACCTGACAGGGGGTGCGTGCGCGCGGGCACGAACGACGACAGCTTTACAGCTTTCCCGCTCGTACGCGAATAATTTCCGTCGCTGATCGTTCCTTGCTCAAGCTCGTAAAACTCACACGCGGTATACTGCCACCGGTATTTCCCGCTCGCGCGATTCGCGACACGAGTACGTTCTCGCCGCGGCGTGGTTGTTGTTACGTTATCCGCACCCGCCGCGGCGGCGGCGGCGGCGGCGGCGTCGTCAATATCGGGACACAACGCGCGCGTAAATCGCCCGACAACGCGCTCCCGGTCACCGCTCGAATGCGGATTGACTCGACGCGGAATTAGTCGGAATTATATTACAGTCGCGGAGATGTCGGACCGATAATCCGCTCCGTGTGCAGTGAATAATAAGTGAATAATGCTAATTACGATTTATCGACGGTGTAAATGAAACGGCAACTCGTCCGCGGATCGATCCCTTCCCATAAATCTTCCTACGCGCGCGCGCGACGCGGTATGTGTACTCGTCCGTTAATCTTCCTCTCTCAGTTAATAGTTCGCGCACGACATATACCACGCACGCCGCTGCCGCTGCCGCCGTCGCCGCCGCGCCAAAACGATCGGAGCGGATTCCGCGCGCGCGTCGCGTGAGTGCGCCGCGGATTTACATTGTAACCGTGTTTACGCGCGTCAGCCGTCTTGACGGTGCATAAAACGATATAATCCTCTCTGATATATCCGGGCGGGACATCCGCCTCTCACAATCCGGGGGCGTGAAATATACGCTCGATCCAATTCCGCGCTTGCACGGAACGCGGCGCGTGAATTCGCGATGGCGGGTTCATTTCGAATTCCCCGAATGCGCGACCGGTATCCTCTGCCTCGCCGGAGCGAACGAAGAAGAAAAGATAGAGGAAGAAAGGAGGAGGAAAAAGAGGGGATATATAAGGACCCTGGGTTATAAGAAGAAATCCTGAGGCTCCAGCTCGTATATTTTAATCAGGACCCTCTTGGCACTACCCTTTTTTCCTCCTTTATCTCTGTCTCATCTTGTTGAACTCCTTCTCTCTTCTCTTCTCCTCCGAGCTCCGAGCCGCTCCGTCCGAGGAGACTTATAAAGGAGTAAGGAAAGTAGGATAGAAGGGGAGAAAATAGCGCGGGTTTCCGACGGAAAGAGAGCTCTGAATAACTCCGCTATATATATATATAAAAAAGAAGAAGCCGAATAAATCTTTTTATTATGACCCGTTCCCGCGTCTGTTCCGTCTAAAACCCGACCCATTCTGCTGCTTCTCGCCTGAAGCGCGCGTTATTCGCGCGTATTCTCCTCCTCCTTCTTCGCCTTTTGTTTCTTCTCTCACGTCGTATGTATTATTCCCGCGAGCTCTCTTGGTGGTGTGCTCAATCGATCGAATTTTAATCGAAATTAAAATCGTCGTATTTTCGACATTCGAGGTCTATTTAATTCAAATCGTATCCGACATTATAAACACATAATGTCACGAACAATTCGAGAGATCGTTAGTCTTTTCTAGCAAATTTATCGAGAGTTTCAATTATAAATATATAGACGTAGATAAGCGTAGCGAAATACACGGTTGACGGTTCTTCTCGCGGAGTCACCAGAGCGTTTCAAGTCAACTCGGGAGTTGAAGGGGGTGAAGTCTCCCTCTCACGCTCTGCGCGACAGAGGGTACTAATAATCGTACGATGTACGCGCGGCACGTTTCATTTAGCAAATTGGCAATAAATGGCGATGGCCATCGCGTGAAACTCACCCCCCTGAACGCACGACCCTCTCTCGCACCCTCTCTTTCTCTGCCACCCTCGACGCCCTATTGTTCCGCTTTTCATGCTTCTCTCCCTCTCTTGTTCTCTTTCTCTCTCCGCCTCTCTCTTTCGCCACCCCGTCGATCTCTCACCCGGCTCTTCGCCGACCCTCGACGAATTAAGTTCCGTGAGAGGGGCGATGGCTCGTAGAGAGTTTATGGGGTTAGGTTACCGCGGCCGATTTCAACCCCTGCTATCGAGATTGGTATCTACACGCACCTACCACCGGTGGCAAAATTCGTCTCTCTCTCTCTCGCTTCTCTCCCTCGTTCCCTATCTAACCTCGGGGGTCGTGTGTGCAACGCGTGTGCGCGCACGTGTGTAAGTGCATGTGCATATGCGAGCGAGCGTAGCACACGCGATCGTCAAACTCAAAGCAGTAAACGTAAACAAGGGTTGTTACGACGACCTCTAGGCGAAAGCGCGCAGGCACTTATGATCGGATCTAAATATTTTGCACCCTTTTCACCGCAGTGACTCTCAACGTTTATTTCACACTTTTATCGAACTATTACGTCGATAGAAATACATAATACGCAGGAATTATTTTCGATTCTTAATGCTTTTAAGTTAAGAGAAGAATTCAGACTCTCTCGGATGTCCTTCCTTCCCAATCAATATCTAGGTCAAAAAGAGCCAAATGTGGTCGACATTAAATAATAACACACGATTTCAGTTAAAATGTCTAATTTTTAAAGTAATATCTGATATAATATAAGATGCAAAATAACGCATTTCTTGTATAAACCCGATGATGCTAGCAAAAAGTTTATAAATTCTTTACGAATTGATTTTCGGTGGAGCGATTTCGGCGCCGTTTTATCACGGAATATCTATGTACGCGCATCGGCAGGCGCGATGGATCGCGTGACTCTTAATATTAAAGCGCTATTGATCGCGAGCAATTAATTACCGGACAACCGGATACACCGGTAGTGAATCGTGACGTGAACAATCTGACGGTAGAGCGCGCGGCTGTTCGCGTCGACCGATTGTCCGCGTTCAAAGGGAAAAAAGCTGTTGATTCACGCGCCGGTTAAACCAACCGAATTACTTTGTACAATCAACGGGAGAGCGCTGTCGGACTCGGTGTAAAGCAAACTAGTTGCGCGCAGTTATTGACATTTTTTATCCGGGCGACGCGCGTACCTATTGATTTTTCGTACTCTCTGTACCCGCACCGCGCGCCCGCCTTTCGTTCAATTGAAAAGCTCATCTCTTCTCTGTGTTGCGTCTGAACTAGAACCGCCGTGGCCGGACATCAATGCGTATGTGCCAAGAATTGTCCTCGATTTTCAACGCCCGCGCGCACGCGCTTGCACGGTCCGTTTTCGTTGCGCTAAATGGGTCGGAAGCGCATTTGGTATATTTCGAGTATATTTTCAGCAGTTAACTAGATTTCGCCGTCACGGCTGTGCGCGAATTTTATTTTCAGCTTTTAAACATCATTTTTCGCGGGCCCGCGCACAGTTTTCATACTCTCACCGGTCATTTTTATACATATATGTATTTTCGCAAAAAGCGACACTACGTACCGTGAAAAAAATGTTTTTACAGTTTATGATAAACCTCGGTCGGCAGCGCGAATACCGCGCAAAAAAAAGCATGTATATATATTTTTTTAATCGTCTCGTAACATTCGCAACGTGCGGGCTCATAAAGCCCGCGGAACGGGCGCGTTGAAGCGCGAAGAGTCCCCCCCGGATGTTCCACACTCCGCGGAGCTTCAATGCGCTCTTCTCCTGTACTGATATCCCCGAGTTCCGCAGCCGCGCGCGAACAGATTACGACGTTGGTTGATGTGAGCGGCGGCGGCGGCGGCTTCTGTGTAGTTTCTCTCGACACACGATGCGACGTTATAACGCTATGCAAAACGTGGCATTTACGTGCAAGCCGAGCGCGCAAGAAGCGAAGGTTGCATCATTTCCCTCGCGGGATCAAAGAGAAGAGACACGTAGCAGATATCACATCGGGCGGATTTATGAAATACGTCGTGACGCACATTCGCGTCGGAGATTGCAGGATGGCGAAACCGCGCGCAATCCGACAAAAACACTTCAGCATCTCGCGGCACACGTTCCGCGAGAAATCGCATTGTCTGATGAACCTTTTATTGTATTATATAATAAGACTTACGATAGCAAAGCAGGTTCAATTGCAAATATACAATTCACTCCTACTTTAAACCTAAAAGTGTTAGAAATTTCTATTTTCGCCAAACTAGCATTAAAGTAGGATCTGTTTAGAAGCTAGAGTAGCACGGTAGTTTCACAAAACCTCTATTGAAGCTTTATACATAGCTCGCGCAATAAGCGTCGCTCGACGCGCGTTTCTTTGTCATAAATTAAGTTCTTTAAATGATTTTGTTGCCTGTGAATTTTTGATCAACATCCAAATTTGCATGTATATACACAATTCAAGGGAACTTATAATACCGATGTTTCTTCAATAAACTTGCGTTAGTAATATTTTTTTTTTGAAATAATGAGATAGAATTGTATCTGCATTCTACATACCCTGTGTGTATCGCCATGTAATATCTGCCGTCGGCCGTCGGCACTGCCATATTCGATGCACCGTGGGACAATCTCGCTTTGACGCTCCCGATGTCGAGGTTGTCGACGAAACTCATTCTTGAAACTGCCATAGACGAATTATACTTCAAGTGCAAAGAAGAAAGCGTGAGTTCTTCAACACTTTCGAAGCACAACACTGTATTCACACAACAACGCGTCGCGCGATCTTCTTCCGACGGAAGGTCGAAAAACCAACGCAAATAATGCGTCGGAAAATAATCACCACAATCACTGAAATCACATCTCCCGATTTTCGCGGAAGCGCGATAACTTGTTCTGTAATGCGTGTAGTTCGATATTCAACTCAATGACGGCGGATTGAGTGATTAAACATCGCGAACGTGTTGCACGACTCCAACCTTCTTCCGACGGAAGGTCGAAAAACCAACGCAAATAATGTGCCGGAAAATAACCACCACAATCACTGAGATCACTTCTCCCGATTTTCGCGAAACCACGGTAACTTGTTCTGCATTGCGTGCAGATCGATATTACGATCAATAGTCACGGATTGAGTGCTTAATTAAATGTCGCGTACGTGTCACAAACCGTCGGATCAAGATGGCGACTAGGGATCCGCAAACGTAGCGCTAAAGACGATGTAGATCGCGCCTGCTTGCGCGCCCTCGGCCGAGCGATACCGAGGGCGCGCGAGCAAGTACGATTGACCGCGATCTACATCGTCTCTAGCGCTACGTATGCGGATCCCTAGTCGCCATCTTGATCCGACGGTTTGTGACATGTACGCGACATTTAAGCACTCAATCCGTGATTATTGATCGTAATACCGATCTGCACGCGATGTAGAACAAGTTACCGTGGTTTCGCGAAAATCGGAAGAAGTGATTTCAGTGATTGTGGTTATCTTCTGGTGCATTATTTGCGTTAGTTTTTCGACCTTCCGTCGGAAGAAGGTTGGAGTCGTGCAACGCGTTCGCGATGTTTAATCACTCAATCCGCCGTTATTTTGAGTTGAATATCGAACTACACGCATTACAGAACAAGTTATCGCGCTTCCGCGAAAATCGGGAGAAGCAATTTCAGTGATTGTGGTGGTTATTTTCTGGTGCATTATTTGCGTTGGTTTTTCGACCTTCCGTCGGAAGAAGATCGGAGTCGCGCGACGCGTTGTTGTGTGAATACAGTGTTGTGCTTCAAAAGTGTTGAAGAACTCACGCTTTCTTCTTTGCACTTGTGAAATATAATTTGTCTGTGGCAGTTTCAAAAATGAGTTTCGTCGACAACCTCGACGTCGGAACGTCAAAGCGAGATTGTCCCATGGCGCATCGAATATGGCAGTGCCGACGGCAGATATTACATGGCGATACACACAGGGTATGTAGAATGCAGATACAATTCTATCTCATTA
>QVOA01005545.1:0-84639 GCA_014825685.1 Pseudomyrmex cubaensis | reverse complement strand
GAGAGACAACTACTCCAGCACTATCTCTGTCCTTTAATGTTGTCTTCAACTTCTTCATATGAATGTTCCGTCTATTATATAAGTCTATGGTTTAATCGCTAAAAAAGCTGAGAAAAATATTTCAAATATACCTCATCAAGATTGTATATACGAATTTCCTTATCCGTAGCGCTGCTGACGAATAAATTACGTAACAGCGAGCACTTGATGCAAGTGACGCTACCTCCGTGTCTTTCGTATTCGTCGATCACAGGGTCCACTAGCGTCGCGTCTCCTAAAAACATTGTGACATGTAACGAAAATAAATTTTTCCACGCGCGCGTTCGCATAACACGAACCTTCGATGGGAGTCACGCTGTCCAAGCTGCACTTGTAGATCCCGCCGCACAGCGTCCCGACGACAAATATACTAGGATGTTTTGGAGAAAAATCAAAACTCGTGACACACAGTCCTGCTTCCGCGGCGCGCTCGCGCGTTCCTCCGGCGCTACGTGGCCTGGCACTCTCCACCGGATTACGTTCCTTCACTATCTTGAATCTGAGACATCCATACATGTTTTTTTAAATAGACACTCTCGTAATTTATGTTACGCGCGATCGCAATACCGTTTATGCAGCTGGACGGTTGTAAAGTTAGCTGACAATTTGTGAATCAGTATGTATCCGTCCTTGCTGGAGCTGACCAACAGCGTCACATCATTAACTGATCTCGGTCTCCACCACACTTGGGACACGCAATCGTTGTGCGTGCACACGTGAGTGGGCGTGATAGAATCGTCGTTTCTAAAATTCCAGACCGACACATCCCCTGAAAAGCGAAACTTAACGTAACGACTATTTGTGAATTATATAAAACGGATGTGACAAGGACGCTCACAATTGGACGACCCGATTGCAAGAATAGAAGGTTCCGTCGGATGATAACATAACGTTGTGACGCAACCGTTTGTTTCTAACGTTTTGGCGGGTGTATCCGTGAGATTGTCCTCCGTCGTTAGATTGTACAAGTGAATCGCGGAAAGATGATCGCACCACGCCTCGTGGTAAGTGTGGCCAAGACCGACTGCTAACGTTCCACCGACATTGCTCCACGATAGATCGCTTACTTTAATCTGCACAAAGTGTTGACACGTTAAACAGCTGTATGTAAAATATAGTTTATCAAAAAAAAACATACCTGAGTGTTAGATTGTCCCGACGCATTGATTTTTTGTAACAACTTAACGTTTGCGGAGGAACCATCCGTAACGCCGGGATCGTAATCGTCGAAAGCGTTGATTCCGTAAGCTTCATCAAGGGCCTCGATAATCCCCGGCGTGACTCTTTTCAGAAACTCTGCGAGCTTGTCGTAATTCACGTCCACATTGGTTTTTTGTTCATTCACCGTTTGAATCTGAAATTGAAACATTGCTGTTAGACACAAATTTCCACGCAAATGTGTGCGATATTGAAAACTGTGGAAATAAAGTGATATACCCCAATGGTCCGTGTTTCTGCAGTTTGTGTATCATCAGCGGTGTAAACTACGTCTGTCGTTTGAACGTTTGCGGATGCTTCCGACCTGGAAAAAAGCGGATCATTCGCTAGATTTTTCGATAAAAATGCACTCAATTGTTGTAACAATGTCGAGTGTTTTTTGCAACAATAGTACGAGATAAAATAACAACGAGAGCAAAAAGAATTAAACAAAAATAATAAAATAAGCGAAAGAAAACGATTAAATAAAGAAACAAACTTACTTCGTAGTAGACAATTCCGAATTGAAGCTTACGACGTCGAACGACTTGGTGCTAAACATTGTTCAACAATCTTACTCTGCTCTCTTCTGTTTTAAAATTTAATTATGCACTTACATGTACACGCGTTTGTGTACAAAACAATGTTACAATCTCTCCGAACATTAATTTTTGTACTGACAGTAGACGACACTAACAGCTGTTTCACAGCTGTTCGGATCTGCTTACGCCATCTATGATTCGTATACGTTAACTATGTGAAACTTATTCGCACGAATTGTTTCTTTCAGATTTTCTTCAGCGGGTAATGTAATAAACTGCAATATGTGATTTGTTTCTTCTCGCGAGCTAACGAAGTTACAGACAAATGTTAGCTAAACAAATGGAACTTGCACGATCTAAAGTACGTGATCGTAGCTTATTTACAGTCAGGACTGGACCCATTGTCCAAACCCAGAGACAGGTGTGTTGGCCGTAATGATGTTGCATATTTACAAAAAGCTTTCGGTAAAAATCAGAGAGAAGCCTGATCAGGCCCATAAGAGTTTTTGAGATCGCTTTTCCGCCCCGTAAACTAGCGCATGTCTATGGGTAATGCACATATATGTCCATGGACATAGCGTACAAATGGCTTGTGGACTATGTAATTGCTAATGTGCACCCATGGACATGCGCTAGCTTACGGGGCGGAAAAGCGATCTCAAAAACTCTTATGGACTTGGCCACTCTCAGGCTCCTCTCTGATAAAATTGATACAAACGCGCACGACATGTTTCGAAACATGTTCTTAGATCAGTAAGTAATGTCTAGGAAATTTAATGCACGCTATGTTACGAACAAAAATTTGCGACGCGATAAAAATTTATCGAATGTAAAAAATAGAGAAATACAATAAAGTTTATATTACGGGGAGTAGGTACAAATTTATAATTCGGACAGATTTAAGACTTGTAATTGTTATTAGTTTTTTTTTTTTTTATTTTAACATTTTTTCTCTGTAACAAAACTGTACACACGACGCATTTGTCTTACATCAAGCTGCGGTATAAGTAAAATAATAATACTTTGCACATAAAATACAAGTAAAAAAACAACAATGCAATATGACAATCTCGTCGGCACACTAATTTTTTTAAGCTTGGACATATATGTTTCAGATAAAGTGGTTTAATGTGTGTGATGTTATATTAACTTATTCGAAATATAAAACGTTTTTGTCGTTTTGTCTCATCGTAATCCTTGAGTTGTAACATCTTCATCATTCGATGTGCAGATGCCATATTTCCTATTGCAAAACATTCCGTCGTCGCAAGGACACAGGACATAGTGGATGTCTTTAACTTCCAAACGCCTACCGTTTGGATACGTCAGGTTGGCTGTAATCCTGGGGCGTAATCCTGGGCGACAAGTTTCATCTTTCCGTCGCATCGAGTTGCAAGTAGGTATCGCATATCTCGAAGGATCTGAAAAAGAAGACACATTTGTTATTCAAATTGCACTAATGTGATCGCGATGACAACTGAGTGCGCAGTATAAAAAACAAAAAGCGAAAATACGAACGGAGCACACAGCAGGAACTTGATGGACATTCTGCATCTGTTGTACATTCAGACTGGGCGGAAGAAATCGTCACCGTTAAAGCAACGAGCAAAAATACACCCAACGCGTTCGGCGACATGTTTGCTGTATTTAGACTCGGTTGGTGATCTGAAAAAAAAAAAAAAAAACGAAATAAAATTAATGAGAAGTCAAGTCGGCACTCGTAACGCCTCACGTTCGATTCTCATCGACCATCATCGTAATTGTTTTTTTTTACTGCAACTTGAAATTAATATTCGCTGGCAAAAGCTCGGTGCTCCGTGTGAATGAATTATTTAGTCTTTTGCGATAAAAAAAACAAATTCTAAATAAATCGCTGAATAAAATGTGCGAGAAGAGAATTCCTCGGCGGAATTTTCACTTAAGCGATTGTCTGCTGCGAGCGTTTTCCCACGCACGTCCGTGATATTTGCCGATCGCGTTGAATCATCGCGAATAAAAACAGACAATTATCCGCCTACGAAAGAGCCTTCTCACATGGGAAAACGATGAAATGCGTTCTATTGCGCGCCTGATGTCTTCTTCTCCGCAGTCCACACTTGTTGCATGCTACTAAGCGTGTGATAGTGAAAACTGATAAACACGTGTTTTTATACCATCGCGCGCTTCTTTCCACCAGCTCCGCGTTCGGATGCTCATAAGGACGGGATTATTCGTCAACGAGTATTTTTTCAGAGACACGTGAGATTATTCGATTTTTCGTCGCGCACAATTGCTTTTTTTCTTGTTTACTGCGTCTTAGTTTTGAAAATTGTATTTTTCTTATGCGCGCAACGAAGAATTAAAAATCGAAGCTCTGTCGTTTTATTGATGATGGGAATTAACTCTCTCTTAAAAAATACGTGACATTATTGACACTGTGTGTACATAAAAAGAAAAAAAAACAAAGTGCACTTCACTCCCATTATTATCGGCGATATTGACAGATAAATACTATATTTATCCGCAAGATTATAGTTTGTTGAAAGAAAAAAGACAACGGACTATATCGCATAAATAATAGAAAAGAGAAGATAGTAAAATTATCTTTCGCAATTATAGAGATACAGATCTAAGATCTTTATTGTGTGTTATTTACGCGTTGTTGTTTTTTTTCTACTTTCTTTCTTATCGCAATCGAGACAGGAAATTGTTTGGATTTTCTTAAATGCAAAGTTAAATATTACAAGAGAGAAAAATCGAAAAGTAAATAACATTTATCTACCGTTCATGTATACTACTATTTGACATGCATGTTTATATCTCATATGTACAAACGTTATATATTTAACACACAATTAGCAATTAGATAACTTAAAACCTGTGTGTGGAGACGAAGTTGTGAAGATCGTATATTACCTATGCTGATGACTATTATTCTCCGTGTTACGTAATCAAGGATTCGGAATTTCCACAAGGATGCAAATGTGAATGCGAGGAAACGCAGTTTTTCCGCGAAATTGTTCATCCATCATTAAGAGTGAATTATTATATTTAAAAATAATATTCTTCTTACGCAACGCAATATATAAAATATTTTTATTGTGTTGTTTGTTTCTGTTTGATATTTCTCCTTTTTAATATGTGCGCAATTTCTATAATATTTGTGTGAGGACAAAATATATGTCACATACGCGCTTACATAAGAAATTTATTTAAAAATATTTTCTTTTTTCCAAATTTTGAATGCAGCGCAGATTTGCGTGGACTCAAACCCAATGGCGTTGTATCGACAATACGGCTCTTGCTACGTAGTTCCAGAATCCGCTTTCGTGGCGTTGCCGCTCTCTGGTTTCATATCTTGTCAGAGAAACTTTCGCTACGGTCAGTTTCCTTTCATTGGTCGGACCAAAATCTTATCGGACCAATGAGCCAACTTCGAACTTCTTTGTTCCTGTAGAACAAGCTTAAGAACCAGTTGCGATGGAACTGACCAATCGCATCAGACGATTGGCGAAATGGACTAATCGTAGCGCAAGATCTCGGCTCCAAGCGAATCGTCATTGTTATTCACACACAAGGCCGCGTTATCAGCACTACAGGCAGACTCGAATGAAACACGAAGAAGAAGGATAAGGATAATTCAAGGACGATTAATTTCTACGAAACTTCGATGTAAGGAGCAAATATGTTTATGTCCTTGTTAACTATAAAAATGCGTAAGTAGTAATGCTCCTCTCTCTTATCTTTACGATGTTGTTATTGCAGTAATTTTAATAGTGCAGAGAGATAAAATACATGCGTGATGTACACTTGGTATTTTCATCAAATTTTCATGCGTGTTCTATCCACAAATTGTGTTTCAGGCGATTAATTGTAAATTTTAAGCAGTGCTTTATGTAAAGCAAAAATTTTATCACTGCAAGCAGAGAAATTGGAGTTTAACATTGCTCATGATCACAAAATTATGTATGATTCTTGCAAACTGTAATCACTTTGTGCAAGATAATACAGCAGGTTCACTGCTAAATAATTGCCACATGTATAATTATACAGAAGGAAATAATGTATCACATGCAATATGCTGTGAAGAGCGCCAAAGGTTATATAGATAAAATAATAGAGTTACTATCAGAAACTCTGATGCTGTCTTCACAAGATTAGCCTAACAAATATATCTAGATAAAAATAAAACTATTGTAATAATGTCAAATTCTAAGAAAAATCCAGGCTGTAGTAAGAAAGAAGATATGGAGCGTAAGGAAGAGTCACAAGCAACAGTGAAGAAAAAAGAAGAAACCTCAACACGACCCAAGTGTGAGCTGGACTCACAAGGTTGTTTAAATCTTCACGATATTTTGTTGATGTTTGACAGTCCTATAGATCAAGAACGAGCATGGGCATTATGCTATCAAATAACCAAAGGCCTACTAAGCTCAAAGGAAAATAAGTTCTTTGAAATATCTGATCTTTCTCAAATTATACTTCACAAGGATGGAGATATTCGACTTGAAAATTCAACAGGTAACTGTTGTGTGCTATAGAATTTAGGAGTGGTTAAAAATCATTTATAAATCATTATTAATATACTGAAAATTGATAGGGGATGACTTACTTTACACTGTAATGATTACAGGTTCCAAACAACTTCTTGTTTCGGAAGAGAAGGTAAATGTATAGATTATAAAAACCATTTTTTATGTCTTAAACATTTTGTTTAATATAAATTATATCACAAAAAAGCCAGTACAAACCATAATGTAGAAATATCTCAAGATAATGTGGCTTGTTTTGGTCTTTTTCTGCAAACTACAAAATCAGTGATTTTTTTATGTTTAACTTGATTTTCTCTCTTATTTCAGGCTGTATTCGCATTAGGAATGGCAATCTTCAAGGCCTTGGACTTTGGCTCTAATCCGGGAGAGGAAATAGCCTTATCATCAGATTTGGAAGCTCTTATTACATTGATGACAAATTGTGGTACTTCTGGTAAGTAAGTTGGCATCTTTTTCCTCGGTAATTGTGCTTTTAATCAGAGTTCTAAATTGTAACCAAAGTGCTATTTTATTGAACTGTAGCATCCGAATGTGACGTAGAGGAACGTCTACAGGAAACTGATGACGAAGGCATTGAACGAGATTCTGGTGATACTGATGTGGAGGAGTATGCGACGTTGAAAACTACCGAAGCGTACTCAGAGAGTTCCACCTTGAAAACTATTCTCCAAGTAAGTTTATGTGTTATTTTTCTTATTCTTCATGTAACGATTTATAAGATTAGTGTGTGGTACGTAGATCTGCTTAAAATGACTTTTTTTAAATACATAATGCAGAAGTTTGGTACTTATTTCAGATATGTGCAAGACACGTGCAAAGTTTACAAGAAGATCCTGATAATTATTATCAGAATGTGATACAAGCGTTTGTGGAGGAGGCTCTTAATCTCTCTCAGTTTTTGGAAAAAGTGGTTGTTAACAAGCAATCACAAGACTTGTACAGTCCGCAAACTAATGATCGTACGTCGACTTCATTGCAGAACATTGACGCCTTGGATTTCAATGATTGGGTGAGTTTTCTTCGCGAATACAAAAAATATCTTGAATGTTTGAAGAAAAGTAAAAAGATAGAAAAAAAGAGGAAGAAAGAAAAGTAAACGAGATTGATTCGCAGTTTATCGAGAAATTGTGCGACAAAGAGAAAACCACATTAAAACAAATAAAATGAGAAGTAACGTGTAATAATGATTACATGTGGTTTATATACACGTAAGATCTATCGATCGTTAATTACATTTATTCTTGTAGACGGACGTTAGAATTTGGAGAGCTATACAAGTACGTTTGTCTCAACGAAATTTATTGCAACCATTTTGTAGTTGTGTCGCATTGTTATTAAGTTTTTTGATTTGATAGATGTGTTCTAAGATTAGGAATTAGTACATCCATTGAAGCATGACAAATGCATGCAGAGCATGATCCAAGTTTATTAGAACTTTTATAGAATAAAATTTGATGAAAGAATAAACATTTTATTTACTTAAGAGAAAACAACTTATTTATATTAAGTTCTTTGCAAATATATGATGTGTTAGTAATATTAGACAGTTCCAAGTGTAATGGACGTTTAGTTTCAGAGATGTTTTTTTTTTTTATGAAAACAAATGTTTGAAATATATAACAGTTTTAATTAACGTTCTGTATTTTATTATATGAGTGTATTATGTGCGATGTCAGAGTGTTATGTCAAAAGTTTATTGAATGCATTGTCAGGCTAGATTTTGGGTTCAAGTTATCAGCGAACTGAGACGAGGAGTGAAATTGAAAAAGGTGGAAGCTAATTTAGGTAGTCGTGCGTCGCGCGAACAGGGAAATCGCCCGGACTACAAGATGACGCCTTACGAGATTTTGATGGACGACATCAGGGAGAGACGTTACCATCTAAGGAAGACACCACCCACGTCCTCGAAGAAAGATGCGCATGCTATTATTCTTGAATTTATTCGAAGTCGACCACCTCTGAAAAAGGCAAGATTTACAAATTAGATTCAGTTGATTAGATTCGGGAAACTTACGTTAAAAAGTTCAATACGATTTAATATTAGATCAAATATACATCGAATAATATTGATTTGTAAAACGGAGCTTTGGATAAAGAGTAGTCTGTCAATGTGCAGGCCTCCGAGAGACGATTACGGCCCTTGCAGAAAGAATATACACTGAGAGAGTTACTCATGGAAAGTATAAAGAAGCCACCGAAACCCTTAAGATCTTCTCGCTTGAGACAAGACACCGTTCCCAGGATCGAAGAGACGTTAACTTGTAAGTCCAGTAGACACTGTATCTAAATTTGAAAATGTAAATTATTCACGCAAAAACAACTCCATATAATTTAAAAAAAAAGTGTGTTTTATATTGATTGAAATGTTTTTAATCGAATATCAGCTACGCTTTAACGTGTGATTGCTGACATTGGTTATAAAAAATTAAAATATTTCAATATCTGTCTTGTGCCAGGCACGTTGACATTGTGTCATAAACTTTTCAAATAATTAAACATTTGTCTCAATATTCTTGGAGTTCTTTAACTTTTTGAGAAATTCAAAAACTCCGCGGAATGTTTTATTGTTTGCTCTTCGCGGATTTTCAACATTTTCACATTTTTCTCACATTGTTTTTCTTCGGAATATTAAAATGCATGAAGTACATCGCTCATATTCTTCTATTAATCAAGTTTTTTAATTGTTACATTTTTATATGTGACATTTTGTTTTTTTATAGTGGTTATTTTAAGATTTTCAATTAGCAGATATGAATTGTATCAAAGAGTCGATATTGAATCGCGCCTTGCGGGGTGCAGGTATCATGCGCTACGAGCGCAGGACAGAGTAGAGAAAGAGAGAAGAAGGGAAAGAGAGAGGGAGAAACAGAGAGTGTTCCGGACACGATGTAGACACGATCAATAACTTGAAAACGTGCAAAGGTGAACTGACGTTACCCGAAACGTCATCGCGGCACGCCAGTTCCATTCGTATGTCAACCCTTTCTCGCGTATTCGTCTTGTCGTTCAAAAACGGTCTCGTTCTCGCCCTGTGAAATTTTGTGCTGCCTCTCTCTACTTTCAAAGTATTAAAAACCCTCCTAAAGTAACGAGTCGATCGATGTCGTCCTCGATGTGCGAACATCTCGCTTTGTAAATAAATCTTGGAATAAACTTTCAAATTAGAAAAAAGAAATTATTGTGATTCAAAGAAATGTGGAAGAAAACGTGAACAGTTGTTTTATCTTTGTTGTTGGCTATTTGCAAAATGTGCACGCAGTGATATTGCATAGAACGATACATAAGTAAAAGTCTAAAATATACGGACATCTATGTTGTGATCTTTCGGAAAAATATGTGTCTTAATATTTTCTAGTGAGATTTCATGTTAAAAAAAGTGTTTTTCTAAGAAAAAAAAAAGAACTCAATTACACGGAAGTCAAAACAATTCAAGAAAGATTCTCTTTCCCGATCTTTCCTTCTTTTTTAAGGATACATTTATAGACACATTCTTCAGAGCGCCGAGAATGGCAACGTTCGCTCTCAAAGTCTCCTTTAATTTCGACGAGTCTAAAGATGCCACGAGTTCCCGCCTGCTTTCTTTAAAGTTGTTGTAACATCGTCAGATCAAGATTAGAATCTGCTGCCTTCGTCGTCTTTGCCAAGTAACGTTCTCTTAAAAGAAAAAACAAAAGATAAATAAATCAAAAGAACAAAGAATAAATAAATATATTTCGTAAAATGTAGAAAGCGGAAAAATTAAACAAATGCGAGACAACAAACTATAATTGAAGCTTATGAATTAATAAATAGCGCAGGTTCTTCGTTGAATTATTAATAAGTCGTCTCAATAACATCTTTTATATTTCTTTTAATTAAAAAGAAAACAGCTATTTTATGCAATAAATATCAACATAATTATTACGCTTATAAAGAAAATAAGATCATTTTTTAAATGAGAAAAATAATGTATGCGATGACAAGACTAATATTTACAGAACAAGTGACAAATTGATAAGCGAACGATAAATATACTGTCTTATTGAAACTAAACTGAACACTCGTGTGATATTTTATATGTGTGAATCACGGCGTTTTAATTTTCTCAGGCGACGCAGGCGGCGAGTCTCGCATGATAGTCCTCGGAGAGGTACCGCCGTCGCAACCGGAGCAGGAGCAGGAGTCCGCGCAGGATGTCGCTGCTCAGTGGTTGCAGTCGGATGATCAGAAGACAACGTCGGCGGCCGGTGGCGTCCTGGCGGCGAGCCGCAGGAGGCAAAACATGCCACCGGTGCCGCAACCGCGGCAACGCATCGTCAAGGAACGACCCGACATCAGGGTCCAGCCTTCCAATAGGAATCGTAAGTCGCGTAGAAGACGCATTACGGTCGCAGGTAATCATCTCATTCTCATTCATTGTCATTTTTAATGAGTGTCGTAATATATCTAAAGAACCGATTTTTAACAGAAAGCCTTCTATAATATTTTTATAACGAAACGGATATTTTAAACGCACTGGAGTATTACGTGTGTGTAAGATCTCTCTTCTTAAATTGAACAGTACATTTCGAACTCATTGCGCACAAGATCATTGCATGAAAGCAAAATCAGTCTTTCTGAAATTTCACTTTTTCCTTTGCACACACGAAGGTAACTTTTCAAATGTCAGTGTCATATCATGGCTCATCTACTTTATTGATTCAATATTCCAATATCAGCTGCCCTCATGTAGCTTTAGACAGAGATATATAGATGCTATTATTTATTGCGGAGTAAGATCTGAATCATACTCTTTATTTTCGTTCTCCAAAATATCGTGCAGTCCTTTTTTTTTGTAATTTTGATTGGGAAGAAAATTATCGCTTACGTATATAAATAATTATGGAATGCTCGTCTACACATAAATATAATATAGACTAATATACCGCGCGTGTATGTTATGTATGCGTGTGTATGTTCGCGCGTACATGTTGCTAGAATCAGCTACAATTGATGTAGAAAATTTATTGACAATACTATATTTGATAATTGTGCTTATTTTTTGAAAATGCATAGTATATATAAACAAACAATAATTAGAAATCAATAAAAGAACAAAAAAGCGATCGTTCATTAAAGCCAACTGATAGTATTTAGTGAGAGGCATGATCACTATTCTATTTGCATAATATTGTTTACATACAAAAACATGTTTCTCCTTCGTCATTAATTTCCGAGTTATTTTGTCGCCTCATATCACACAACATAGAAGTATGTGCTGTGATATAAATTTACTTGAAAATTAAGTTAAAGCCATGCAAATTTTTTTAGATATAGCACAAAACGGTGAAAATGTAAGGGAAAATGACTCGTTGGCAGTTCCGAAACCGCCTGGAAGAAGTCTAAACCAGGATGCTACTAAACGACCTAAGAAAGTGATACCTGTCGATTTCGATTTGAAGGTGTTTCTTTAGTTTTTTTTTTTATCTTACATAGGTTTTTTTTAAAAGATCGTAATTTTCGAAGAAATGTATGTGATAACGTATTATTTGAACCACAGTTGGATGCGGAAGATGATGACGACGACGACGATGATTATACCGAGGACGACATCACGGAGAGATTTGAAGAGGAAGATGATGAGGCGTCCAATTACTGGCTGAAGGACTACACCTTTGGAGCTCGAGAAGGTGTACGAAATGGTCATAAAGATCATGAGCACGATGATGAAGCGGGATCTGCGAATCCTTGGCGAAAAACCGGCGGACTTCGGCTAACCAGAAACGAGTATCACCGATTCTGCGATGCCCAACTAGAATGTAATTGTTATAAATAATATTTGCAACTTTGTTGTCTTGTTATTTTGTTTATTGTAAACATTATTTTTTAACATCTACATTTGCTGTTTTACATATGGTGGCGCCTTGTTTCTCCCTTTCTTCCTGGTACTTTCTTTTTAATCTTTTCCTCAAAACGCACAGATGTGTTTCTTGTTTAATGTTTTTTTGTTTAATTACGTTATATATGTTTTTTCTGTTTTTGTGCTATTTACAACTCTACAACATTATTTATATTTTAATACACTTGAACGTCATGAATGAATAAACTTTATAAAGATTAGATAAAAATTTATCTTATCTAATCATTTACTCGCTAAAATAAATGTTACTTGAAATTCACCAATGAAATCAAAGTAACTAGAAAAAATTAGTTAATTTCCTTCATTTTTTAGTGAATTTTTAAAGCAACTTGATTCGCGATAGATCTCTTATATCTCGTCAAATCTATGTAAAAGATCTTTTTTTGCTCGTTCACAGCTTATGACCTGGCGACACAATGTCCTTCGCGGAGAGCATCTGCGAAGAGGCACGCTGCGAAGTGCGCTATACCCTTCATACCGTTCACGGGAACCATGTCGCTTCCGCAGTCGAGACCGCAAAGTCGACAGCACGCTGGTCTCACGGATTCATCCTTGAGCCAAGGCCCGAGTCCCAATATTAGTCTGAATCCTAGTCCGAGTCTCAGTCCGCAGCCACGAGCGCAGAGACAACCGCGGCGGGCGTACACAATTGCACACGAGGGAAAGGATGACAAAGCTCACGGCGAGTGGGAGGACGATACTGATAAGGTAACGAATATACCTTTTTTCGCGCACGCGCTCTCTTATCGTTTTTAAGCAAATTAGAAGAACCGCAACAGTTGAATACAAATTGTCAGGGATTAAAAACACTTGTTGCTCACGGGAGATCCCGCGGTGCTTCAAATGTCTATTGATAGTTTTGCGAACGCAAAAGGCAACAACCGCAGCGTTGCAATTTGACGATTAAAATCTCTCTAGAGATTTTTAAACATAACGTAATCGCATAATTGTCTTTTACAGAAGGCAACGCTAGGAGATATGCTGCTCGACGAAAGATTATCGTTGACATTAGACGAGATAGTTCACATTCGCAGTGTGCTCACGAAGGCCGAATTGGAGTCTCTTCCTGTAGAGGGACGCGTGAAAGAGGATGTCGAGAAGAGACGCGTTTGTTTCCTCTGTCTGAAAACGCGGTTCGGTCTGTTGGGTCCTTGGGGTCAACGTTGTCGTTTGTGCAAGCGAACCGTTTGCGTGAAATGCTACTCGAAAGTCAGTAATTCGAGATTCTCTACATCCGGAACACTTACGCGTGATGTATAACTTTTTGCAATAAATCTTGGTTTCGATCTTTTGCAGATGCGAATACCGACGGAACAGTTCGCCCGGGTGCCGGTTGTACTACTCTCACCCGGATTGCTAATGTCACCCACGGAATCGGAGAGCAGTAAGAACTCCTGGTTAAGGAACTCGGGAGCTGTCGGCTCTGCACCGGCTTCTCCCGCGTCCAGACGAAAGGATTCCGCATTACGCAGCGGCACGCCCGCTTCGACGCCGACAACAACACCCGTCACCTCACTGACGCCGATGTCGACGCCGCCCTCTCACGCACGTCGGGAAATGGAGAATCAAGGAGTGGACAAAAGGTTCGTATCCAATATTGACCAATTTAAAACCTGGACGCAGACTTTAGGTTCGTTTTTTGGGTCGAGATATGTTCAGATTACGAGAGAAACTCGCATCGCGTGTTGCATCCTAGTCTGTACCCCATCTTAAAAATAAGAAATCTACAAAAGAAACGTTACACGCTACGTGTCAATATTTCATTTGTCTTTATGCAAACTTGTGTGTGGGTTTTGTGTAGATGCTATAAGAGTGGCGGTAGTCCCGCTGCTCTCTCGACCACGAAAACATTCTCAACTTCAAGCGGGCCGAGCGCCGAGCAACGTATGGCGGCGGAACGACTGCGCGGCGTTGCCGTCGTCGTTTGTCACGACTGTCGCATTATGGTTATCCAGATAATTAAGAGTTCTAGAACAACACGCGCAACGATTCGCAACAACGTCATTTCTCGTCTCACCTTGAACCTCTCCCCCGCTTACGTCTAAATTCTCACGTCGCGGTTTTCTCGATAAAACAATTTTCATCCCCCGGCTGCGGCGCTATATCTCCTCTTCTCATTGTCTTCTGCGTCTCTGTACTCGAGAGTTCGCGTTTTGTTATAATGCGTACATTGGTAGCTCACAACGGAAACAATCGATGTCGCTCGACAGCTCTCGAACAACAGAAAGAGGGAAATGTTGCGAAAGAACACTCGTTCTCTCATAATGCTGGTTGTAAAACACACACGTTGCTTTTTGTTGTGAAATAGCGATTACGTAATTTTTTGTGTGCAAAGAGTAGACCAGTTTATAAGTTATGTAAGCAATATGTTTTGCGCTTCGAGGCACTTGTTCCAAGTTAAATGATATTTTTTTTCCTAATCCACGCAACTTAGACAAGTGCTTCGCAGTGCGTAAGATATCCACACTTTTCGATTATCATCCCTATCTTTCTTCTCTTTACACGCACATGTTTTTAATTGAATAACAGATTTATTACGTGTTATATTTATTCTGGAAAATAGTATGTGATGCATTTATTTGTTTGTGCCATAAGAAAGTTTATTTAATTCAGGATGGCCTGATACGTAGGTAGTTGTATTGTTGTTCAATTAGATATTATTTCCTGTTTTTTTATTTATTATTTATATTAATTTGTGTAGATAGAAAAGAAAAACTGTACCAAAGAGTTAAAGACCTAAGAATTAGATTCAATACGATTCGATAATATAAAACACAAGAAGAAAAAAACACATACATATATAAACAAAAAGTGTTGAGATTAGATTTCCGGCGAAATATGAGATTTCCGGATTTGTGGATCAAAAATTAAGAAATTAAACGAAAGTAAAAGATAGGAATTGTAAGAAATCTCTATAAATTTGAGTTTGTGCGAAAGCTGATATTCTCCGTCTTGCAAATATTCGATTTCCGTAAAGTTCCACTTATCATTGATCTTCTTCGGTTGCATAGAGCTCTAATTTTACAGAATCATTGAGTCCCTTTAGGATAGTTCTTTGCTTCTTTGTGTTATTCTTAGATTTCAAGATCCTTGATTTCGGAAATCTTCAATCGGCCAACTCGATATTTTCAGCATCTCGACGATGTACGTCAGTATCATTAGTTCTTGAAAGATATTTAAGCTACTTACACAAAACTTTGTCAAATTTCCTATGAAGGAAATGAAACACTTCCATTCTAAAATGAATTCTCAATTGCACAGAAGTCATTGAAACAATTCACAAACACGAATTAAAATACGCATTAATGTTAATACATATTTTAGTACAGGATATATACAATAAACCCAAAATAGAGGCAAAGCCTATTAAAAAAACAGTGATACAAACATCAATGGTAAAGAGTGGCAAGTTCTTTCTTGTAAAATATTACTGTTGATCTTCCATAAATACAAGGCGTATTCAGAACAATTTAATTGTATTTCATATATATATATGTATAGTATATAGTACAAGATATTCTAAAAAGAGATCTATACAGTATAAAAAATCATTCCCCGAAAAGATGTTCTTACAGATATCTTGTTTATTATTCAAGTTTTTTTTTATCTTAAATAATCACGTAAGATAAGATTGTATTTAACATTTAGTGCAATATGATGTGTTTTTGTCCTATATATTCTGTGATTTTTACATAAGTATACTGAAGAAACTTCCAAAGAAAGAGAGAAACGCTTCTAAAAATTACTGGAAAACATCTTTCTATTGCATCCTGATCTTCTTTCTAGGATATCTTGTATGATGTTCCAAAAGAGGGATAAAATAAAGACAAATATCTCAAGAAGAACGTAAATGCGAAAATTATCACGAGTTTATTATAATAAAAAAAAAAAAAAAGCATCTTTCTGTCAGTGAATAAACGAAGAAATTTAATAGGAAAATTCTCTTTAGATAAGAAATGCAAAGAGT
Source organism: Pseudomyrmex cubaensis (assembly GCA_014825685.1). Classification (NCBI taxonomy): domain Eukaryota; kingdom Metazoa; phylum Arthropoda; class Insecta; order Hymenoptera; family Formicidae; genus Pseudomyrmex; species Pseudomyrmex cubaensis. Next base: position 68,484 of record QVOA01005545.1, on the reverse strand, counting down.
AAAGAAATATAAAACTAAATATATAAATAAAACAAAAAAAAAAAAAGAATTTCTAATGCATGTCAATGAAGAGTACCTATATTTAGGAGTAATAGCAATTGATTATATCTGATCTGACACCCGTAATCAAATATCCGTGGTAGCCTTGATATATTGATATATTGATAATTATATATATATATTAATTAATTTTTCAATTTAAGTAAGCGTAATAAAATATACAGGATGGCGATCAATTGTTTTAAAATAAGTTAATTTATTGTATTATATATATTTTTACGCGAGCGAAAGCGTAGAAAAGAACAACCGTGTGTGTATGAAAGTTAAACGAGTTGCGTTAGTCGATATATTAATTGTGCATATTGTAAATGAATTGTTTTGTATATTGTAAAGTACGTCTCACAACGATATTATTAATTTATTTCGAATAAATCTGCAAGCGCAAACAAAATAAAAAGAAAAACTATAGGGGCAATTGTTGTTGAAAAAGAATGTACATATAAGCGAGATAGATGATTCTGATCGTGATGATCCTGACCATGATCGTTGCAACATGGTACAGAGTACAAAGAAGTAAAATAACGAATTATGGAGTTCCGTTGCAAATAACTTCGAAGTGTTTTAATGTTATAAACCAGATAAACAAACTATATATATATATATGTATACACACAGACACACGATATATATGTACTTAAATAAATAAGTGTCGCGCGCAAGCACACGTTCAAAACTCACGAGATTATGATGAGGTTCGTAGGAAGTTGTAAAGATCCGACAATCGGAATTTTAAAGAAATGTACTGCACAGAAGTTGTTACAAAAAATCTAAAAGATTCTAGGATTCAAAGGCGTTGAAGAGATTGTTTCGGAAAGCATTTGCTCAAAAGCAACTTCTTGTCGGATTAACAAAGAACGAAACTTTTATCTCGCGCACATTTCTTTTACCCTTTGAATCCTTCCTTCTTTCTTCAAAGAAAAGTCTCATGTTTAATACGTGTTTAATTCGGAGAAAACGCGCACACATGAAGAGAAGTGTCACATGTACACAGAATAATTAAGCTTGATTATTAAAAAAAAAAAGAATCACGGAATCAAAGGAATACTGCGCCAAGATCTTGAAAAGCTGAGACAACATCTGCTTTCGTTTTTTCGCCAAGTGATGTACAGTTTTCTTTGAGGAAAATATTTCGGGCTTATTTTGATCTTTGGATTTTTTGGAAAGATTGTTTTCTCATTCATAAAAAACTCATAACTCTGTAGACCTTTGCATTTACAGTTCTTTCTCTGCGTGAAACAAAAAAAAAAAAAATCGCGATGAATTCAAGAATCTAAGACATTCGCATAAAATGTATGTAACAGACCTTTTGTAACAACATTACGAGCTACGACATTTTTATTTTTAGCATGTTATTAATCGGGCAGATTAGGATCTGTCTCGTTAGACTTTCGAATGTTGCCCTGCTGCGTTTTGTCACGATTCCCAGAGCTTAATGTAAATTTGCGACTTTAGCTGGATGCGGTAACACAGAAGTAATATGATATATAAAGGCGAAGGAAAAAAACAAAAGGAAACAAATAAAGAGATCTTTAAAAACGTTAACAAGAACGCAATTCGTCAGCGAATTCTCCCGACTCATTTCCGTTAATCTTTTAAGAACTTGTTCTCACAAAACGTTTTTTTTTATATTAAAACTTTTAAATAACGTTTGTTCTCGATCGAACGAGTGAAAGAGAATCAGTTTCATTGGTCGTACAACGTTTTTATTTGGTTTCATTCGTTACATAAAAAGCAAACTCGGCATTGCTATACACAAGAATGATAAAGAAACGGATCTCTCAGGTTTCTAAACATATGCCCACACTGAATTCACATGTTTCTGCCGCACATAATTGCGTTAAACAAGTGAAGTCTCTTAAATGTACGTTTGAATTCGCTCGATATTTCCATGCAGTTTTATTCAAATTTATTTATTTGATATATATCTCATTAGATTTATGTACAGGGTAAACGCAATTGAATTCAGCGATAATTAGCATTACATGTGTGTGGTCAAAAGGACGTGGGTTGTCAAGTCCTCCCCGGGATCGGTTGATATTTTTAACTTCTAAGAGAGGACTTTTTCTTTCTCTCTCACTCTTCAATTTTAATTACATCGAGATAATGTGTCTCGTAATATATCACCAAACGCTGCATTTCTTCTTGGGATTCATTGGCGAGTCCAGCGGACAATTGTAAGCTCTGGCGAAATCCTCGCTATTCGACAGAGGACCCACCACACGAAACCTCGCGGGTGAATGCGTACTGGTGCGGATTTTTGTCAGAGCGCTCTCCGGTCTCATGGAACCGCACCAGATCTGTGCGTAATTCAGGAAGAACAACTGATCGTGCGTGAGTTTTATCCCCGGCAGCAACGGTTCCTTGCCGTGATCGGAAACCCACTTCTTGTAAGCCTATTTCGTGAAGAAACTCGTTGTTGAAAATTCAAACTTACAAATGTTTCTTTTGAGTATTTAAAAATTATTAAAACAAGCTATATTTCTTTAGCGCGCAGTTTTCTTCTTGCGATATTGTTTTCTTTAAACTCTGTGATTCTGTAAATCTCGAATATTTTTCAAATAGATATTGCAATAATCATTTGTCAAATAATATTGCCTCTCGTAACGTATTTAAAAAAAATTTACCCTGAAAGACTGTTTGAGACCTCCGTTGTCGGCGATATTTTCCCCCTCAGTCATTCTGCCGTCAACGAATTGATTCACTTCTTCCAACTTGTATTTAGAATACTGGTTCACAATGCATTGTGCTCTCTCGCGAAACGCCTTGATAGTGGCATTGTTCCACCACTGCATCATGTTGCCGTGCTTGTCGTATTGTCGACCCCTGTCGTCGAAGCCGTGAGTGATCTCGTGACCGATCACGACCCCGATACCGCCGTAGTTCAAGGATTTCGGGAAATGCGGAGAGAAAAAAAGCGGCTGTAAAATCCCCGCGGGAAACACTAAAATGTCATCGTACAAAAAGCAACGATTACAATGCTGTATCAGTATTTTATTTGGATTCACTCTTTTGACGATGCCTATTAATATAACACAATCGTCTTACCTATTTCATTTTTGTTGGGATCGTAAAACGCGTTTACCACAGCCGGCGCGATCGACCACTTGTCTTTGTCGACTGGCTTCCGCAGTTTCTGTTGATTGTAATGAGCTAAGTACTTGAGCACGGCAAAAATGTTCTCCAGAAAACGATCTTCCATCACGTGTAACTGAACAAAATATCTCATGTAAAAGTGAAATAAATTTGTTTATTTCAAACTTGTTCGTTTTTTTATCAAATCCGACAAGGAAAAACGTTTACCATTTCATATTCCTTGGAAAGTTCGTCCGATTTCTTCAAAAATTCGGGATACCCGATTCGCTCGACGATCGCGTCGGCCTTCTCCTTTGCCACTTTCCGCGTCTCGTTATCCATCCAATCGTTTTCAGTTAGCAGCTCGTTAAAAGCTTCGCGAATCGTCCGAATCATCTTTACAGCGATCTCCTAAATATCATCAAACAGTAAATATTTTAATTTAAAGACAGATTCAGTTACTTGTTTTAAGCAAACCGGGAACGCTCTCACCTTACTTTCGTTATTAAAATTGTTGCGTATGAAAAGAGCTCCTACTGCCATCCCGAGTTTCTTGTTGGTCCACTCGACGCAGTGCGACAATCTGTTGCCTTCATTAAGAATGCCCAGCAGAATCCTTTGGAATTCTAAGCGCTTCTGCTGATACTTGTCGATCATGTGAGGCATAATCGACATGATAAGCCGCCACAAAATATAGTTGTGTAATGTCCTGCAAAAAAAAAAGACAAATTAAGTCGATGTTAAATAAAAAGAATTCGAATATTGACGTGAAACTTTAGTCACTTTTCTTCATCAACTACTTATTCATTACCTGCGATCCGTTTTTGCGATAATGCGACCCATTTGCACGAAATACGGCATCGCGTATGTCACGACCACCTCGTCCTCGTCGATCGGCACTTTAATGAATTCTCGCAGATAAGCGAGCCATCGCAATTGCGGCACCTCTCGCTGTAATTCCCGCAGCGTTAGTTTCCGATAAATCGCCGAGATGTTTTGTCTGTCCGTTTCCGATAAGGATGCCTGGAATCGTGAAGACTGTTGCTGTCAATCGCTTTACATGGTTTTACCGTTGAAAAAAAGACGAATTAACAAGACGTACGTTAGCAAGTTGTTTCTCCAAAGCTATCACTCGATCGAACTCCTCGGCCGCCGAGCGAGGATTAGCTCCCAGCAAGATGGCGACATTTGTCATATAACTGTGATAAGCTTTTACGCTGTTGTTTTCCAAGTAATAATCTCGGCTAGGTAGTCCCAGTAACATCTGGTCGAACTGCACGCAAATATAAATGGAAACATCATTTATCTTTTTTTCATGACATACTTTTTCTTTAGTTTCCAGAAATAACGAAAACATCTCATGTTGATGTATACGAGTGTTGAAATATATTATATAATATATACAAAATGTGAGTTGAAAAGTGTTGCACAGCCATCGACTGTCGACGGAGTCTTACTTTGCCGGCGCACCTGGATGATGTTGACGGAGGAGTTCGTATCGTCTGGACCGACCCGCTGCTCTATCAACGCACCCTCGTCGTATTCGCTGCGTAGACGACCCAGGAAGACTTCCAACGGGTAAGACGGCGGCTTCCAGGACGCACCCACTACCACCGGCCAGCCACCGAGACGCTGCAGGCTCTCTTTCAAAGGAGCGTCCCCGAGTTTTCGTATATAAGCTGCGTTTCAATTTTATTCTCGTAAGAAGTAGAACGCACAACATATAAAATACACGCATTTACAAAATACACGGACGAGTCAATACTTTTATATTGTTGTTGTACGTAAAACCTAGAAATATGTATAAAAGTCTCCTTATTTTTATGTGACTTTATTAAAATATTGTTTCGGTGGCGATTTGAGATTATTATCGTTTTGAATATCCCATTTATACTCACAGATATTCGTACATGATCTGTAAAACATCTTGGCCTTCACGGTGGCGTTATTGTCGTCCGGGTCGGGTGGTTTTTCAAGGATGTTCTTCAGGATCAGCTCCAACCCGTCGCCCATCACTTCGAACTTGTTTGTGGCGCTGCTATCCTCCGGTATCACGTGCAATCGATTCCACGTGCCGCAAGCGTATTGAAAAAAGTCGTCGCAGGGCGGCACGGTGCGATCCATCGCCTCTAGCAACTTCGATGCTATATTATTACAGCAAATTGCCACATTACTTTCGCTTGATCTCACGTTCGAATCCCACGACAGATTATTTTCATCAACTGCTATTTAAACTGCTGACAATTGTTCGCCAGTATATTGCGATTTATAGATTAAAAATAGAAGAAAAAAAAGAATTGTCTCTTAAGCTAAAATACGTAGAAGTTCAAACAAAAACTCACCTGTCCTGACGCATCCTTCCGTCAAACAAATTTTTGGATCTGAATTTAGAGACATCATGTTATGTAAAGATTTGCTTGCACACAGAATTTAAAGTCTTGATATTCTCACATACATCGTCAAAGCCCTCAAGCGTTCTAAAGTTTCCCGAACTGTAATCTCTTTAAATTTCTGCGATTTTCAAGATTCATTGAAATCCAAAGAAGTTACATTGATGTTATTAAAAGACAAAAGACGTTTATTAAATACTGAAGATTTTTTTTTTTATCAAGCTCCGAAACGCACACTCACCAGGACTGTACAATTTCTTCAGTTCTTTCAACAGGGAGATGATGGAAGCGATCAGTAGACAACCGTATAAAAACGACTTGATGTAAGACCATAGTTTTCCTATTACTTTTCGTCCTCGTGCGATCAGAGTGGCGCGTTTCACGCTCGATCTTCGTGATTCGGCCAAAGGCTGAAGAACCGACGTTGTGGTGGTGCCGCCGCTATAAGTTACCTAAACGTAATCTATACTCAAACATCATCTAGAAGTCACATTTTGTCAAGCGTCAAGAAGTCTCACATACTTGAACGGAATTCCCGACAAGTACGGCATCCTGATCGGTCGATCGCGACACGGGCAGATCGTCCAGGCTCGTCCAGGCTCGCAGATAACCGTTTTTCCTCTCGGAGTTCTTCATCTTGTTGATTCACCCGCGAAATGATTTCTTAACGTAGCGACTTCTTAATCAGTAGCTCGCGTTCACATTGGAAAGACAATTAGTGCATTCGCGGCCTTAGCCTGCGGGAGAGATGGCGGAAAAAAAAGCGCTGCTCTTCCGCACGTATTCTTCAGATTACAGCATTTTCGAAATCTACGGCGTGTTCGCGCGTCTGCAAACCTGCTGTCGATCGATCATCATCCTTCGGAGCGACACGAAGATCTTTTCAGATCGTCGCGCAATAATCCAAATCTGTAATCTGACCAGCCAAGAGAGAAAAATAAATATTTTGATTATAGAAAACAAATTCTAGGTAGGAGATGGTAAACTATTAAAGCGTAAAAATTAAAAACAAATTCTTCAAAAAAAAAAGAGACAATTAATCCTTTAAATAAAATCAATTCTTTGCTTTTCTCAATTTAAATTATTTTCAATTTAAAAATTTTCGGAGCAACGCGCTCGCTTTCTTCAGTAATAAGCAAACTTCTCGTCGACATCAAGTGAAGTTAATCAAAGAAGATTTAATTAGTCAATTAAATCTTATCGTGTGTACAGAACACACTTCTAATTAGTTCAGCAAGTTCTATCGAAATTTTAAGCATTCCCTATCGCGCTCGAAAGCTATTTTAGCTTCAGTACCGAAATAAATAAAAGGCGCTTTTGTTTATCGATACCTCGTACCTTGAGTATTAATCAGCCGAGCCGATAAAGCGTTTCATCGGCGATTACACCGAGATGATGCTTCTGACGCATTTTAATCCGTTGCGACGGAAGAACGAGAGCGGCGATCTCATCGAGACGGTCGAAAAATTAACAAAGCGACCCGAAAACGATTTCAAGGCGCAAAAGGCATTCGAGAAAGAGAGAAAGACGCTGACTGGGGGCGAGTTTATGTTCGCGGCTTGTGTGTATATCCAAAGCAACAAGCGTCCCGCGAAAAACTGTCCAGGACATCGATCGGAGCCGCCACCGCCGCCTGAGGTGAGACGCGCGATTTTGACGAAGGGGCGCGAGAGGGTGCGTATGTACAGTGCGCGCTAATAAATCGAGGCTCTCCCTCTGTTATCTCGGTCGCTCTTGGTCGACCGATGAAATACAAGGAGCACGTAGAAGGGGAATCTTCTTCCCTCCTCGCAGGAACCGATTCATTGCCGCGTACTGTAACACACGCAAGCGCCACGCGCGACATTGGCACGACGATGGCCGCGTGCGGGGATGCGGCGCGAGGTCGAAGAAGAAAAAAAAGGCGGTCGATGCAGCAAAATCGGGTCCGATGGCTATACAAAGTGCGATATATATATAGCACACGGCGCGAACCCGTTTCGCTTGTTTACCTTCGTCCAGGGGATGATGATCGGCGGTGGAACGTCAAACCTATCAAATAGTAATTTATAATAATGATTAATAATTATAATAATTCTGATGTGAAAAATCCGAGGCAAGACTCGTTCTAACGAACACGATTTACATTCTAGATCTTCGCGGCGTACAATAAACTTGCATCATCAATTAAATTACACGATAACTATCACGCGTTGTTTATTATTTCGCACATGTGACGCAACGATCGAATGTTGTTAAAAGTCCAACTTGGCGAGAGAAAAGCAGCGGAGCGAAATTTGTACTTTGATATCCGACAGCTGAGTACGTGACTTATGTAACAAAGTATATGAAATTAAAACAAAAAGAAATTTACACATGCGTGTCATGTCTGTGAGTCGCGTGTATGTAATAATTATTTTTAATTTTGTTACACATATACACATGTAAATGTATGTATGTACAATGCATGTGTATATCGACTGGGTGCATCGCAATGCCCTCTATAAGCATGTTTTGAGAACCACTCTGCGGAGAGCGGATCAGCTTGTGTGTGCACAGAGAAATTCATTCAATTTCTGTCGCCTTTTCGTTTTCCACCCCTCTTTCCCCGCTCTCCTCCCCTCTTTGCCGCGCCGTCTGGGTCGCACACAATGGTCGCATAGAATCGTCGCCGCGGCCGTTGATACAAACCGTAACAACCGTAATCTCCGACCAAGTCGTTCAGTCTCATTCACGATGATTGCCGTATACGTGACGGACATAGGTTTTTGTGTGCAGCTTGAGATTGACGCATCTCTGAGTTAGGTTAGAGCAACGCAACAACGTCTCACACGGATAATGCATCGCGTTGGAAAATCGTCGGGTGAAAGTATGCGTCGTCGGGGATTCCGACAAAGCGAAGGCCGACACTCTCGATCGCCCTGAAGCGAGTATTTTCCAAGGAGAATTTTTTTGAGAAATTATCAGCGGATGTGTCAGTGATCACGTTCCATCAGATTTCCCGAATATTATCAACACTTCCCGGACAAACAAAGAAAAAAATGATAAGAGCAAAATCTACAGGTTGGTGTTATCTTGACTGTAACTTTTGTGAAGTACGTTGCTACGGAGTGCTTAGTGAAGCATAAATTGATCTAAGAAGAGCAATGATTATAGATTTGTACATCTTGTTTGTTATATTTATTATTTTGGAAGAGATAAAAGTCAAAGATAAAACAGTGCTCCAAAATTGATAAGAGGGTGTTGTTATTCAAGAGTCTGAAATTTCAAACAATAACTGTTTTGTTACAATTCTCCAAGGTTTAAGTGTCAACAAGTCTCATAAATTACAAAATTCTATAGAATCTAATCTTTATGTATAAGATTATATAATTCAGAAACTGTTACAAGGTCTTGAGTTTAAGAATATGGATATCTTTTGTGTAACAAACGAGTGTATATGAGATATTCTTTATTATGACATTATAATGGACACCTATTATATGTTATCATTGTATTTAACGAGCAAAAAATATTGTATGTTTTTTATACTTTTAGAGTGTCAGATATCTTAATGAGCAAGGAAGGTGTAACTATCATGGCTGATGAAGAAGGTACAGAGTGGCTTCAAGAGTTGCTTCTTGATGTGCAGCTCTCCCAATTTTTTACACGAATTCGAGACGATCTGCAAGTTACTCGCCTGCATCACTTTGATTACGTTCAGCCAGAAGATTTGGAGAAGATTGGTCTTGGAAAACCTGGTGTCAGGCGCTTGCTAGACGCGGTAAAAAAAAGACGAAGTGCTCAATGGAAGAAGAGTCTTATAACCAAGATCAAACCTGGGGGTAGTGGCAAGAACAACAAACGTTCTTCGCAGCCTATTGAAACGTCTTCAGTGCTAACATGTCTCATACAGGACAAGGATGTTACGCTGTCTGTTAAACTTGGTGACGGAAGCTTCGGTGTAGTCAGAAGAGGAGAATGGGTTTCTCCCTCTGGACGAGTTCTTCCAGTTGCTGTAAAAGTCCTCAAAGCAGACGCTCTTACACAGCCGAATGTGATAGAAGATTTTGTTTCTGAAGTTCAAGCAATGCACACTCTGGATCATCATAATCTCATCAGATTATACGGTGTAGTGCTGTCGCAGCCGATGATGATGGTGACCGAGCTTGCTCCTCTGGGTGCGTTACTCGACTATTTGCGGAAGCAATGCAGCAGAATATCAATTCTTACACTCTGCAACTACGCTTTGCAAGTTGCCACAGGCATGGCGTATTTGGAAGCGAAACGTTTTCTACATCGTGATTTGGCATGTAGAAACGTTCTATTAAGCACAGTCGACAAGATTAAAATTGGTGACTTCGGATTAATGAAAGCACTGCCTCAACAGGAAGATTGTTACGTTATGACTGAACACAAAAAAGTACCTTTTCCTTGGTGCGCTCCCGAATCCCTCAAGGCGCGGCAATTCAGCCACGCGTCAGACGTTTGGATGTTCGGTGTGACGCTATGGGAGATGATGACGTTCGGAGAAGAGCCCTGGGTGGGTTTAAACGGTTCCGAGATATTGCGGAAGATCGATCGCGAGGGCGAACGTCTTCACGAGCCAGAAGCGACGCCCCCTTACGTGTACGAGCTGATGCTTCGTTGTTGGGCGAGAGAACCTTCGGAGAGACCTACGTTTGCTTCCTTAAAGGAATCGTTGACCGGAATGGTGCCGTCTGTGATGAAAGCTCTATCATCTTTCGAAGAACCTGACAAGATGTCCATCGATCCGGGAGATCAGATCGCGATTATTGATGGACGTCCAGAGAATTATTGGTGGAAAGGACAGAACCAACGAACTTATCAAGTGGCACATTTTCCTCGTTGTTTAGTCGATCCAATGCGCCGAAAGCAACCAGAGGACATTAGCAAACCTTTGGAGAACTCGTTTATTCACACAGGACACGGAGCGCCTTTCGGTAAAAGTTGGGGCAGTCCCGTCTACATCGATGACGTATATCTAAGAAATCCGATGGATCCTCCAGATGTATTGGTGGCGTCTTCGTCGGACAATCAGATAAAGAAAAAATTTTCTTGCGGTACGCCGCGCACTAGAAAACAATTTAATTACATGAAGCTACAAAATGACACCAGGTCTAGTCCTATTAGAATGCCGCAGGCATCATCGAGCTCGAGCACTAATCAGGAAGGCACTTTAATAGATCTTTCCGCCGAAGGATCAGTGAGTGCAAACGCGCAGGAGGGCGCGTGTCGGCGAGTGGTCAACATTCTAGACGAGCCCATCGAGGACGAGAGATTCTCTTGGCAGGATGATGAGGGCAGAACGTATGCCAACTTTCCTGGCAATGTGGATCCCGCGTATTCCGATCCGTTCGATACTTCCGCAGTATTCATGAAGCCGCCACATTCGCGGTACTACAGCCATGTGCCCACTGAAGTGGCCAATCGCTACATAAAGTATGGAAATGTGGATACTCAAGAGACGCAAGATCAAAGTGCTGCGAATAGTTTTGTTGCTGATTCCGCAAATATAGAGGTATATCAATAATACAATAATCAATAATACAGTGTTTCTCGGAAATTTGTATCTCATTTCTGTTAGGCAACTCTCATTAACTCTATATGACAATCTAACTATTGTATTCTTTATTTTTCAGGACGTTCGTCAATACTCAAACAATCCGAACAAAGAATCTCAGCAAGATGCGGCGAATATGGAAAATGTCTCGAGTTATTATAGTGAAATAGATAAGGCCAGCCCGCGTGAATCGAGCTGGTCCACCTGGCCGGAGGATCTGCGGAATACTCCCGCTGCGCAGACGTACGTCAACGTTTCCAGCGTGGAGTCCGCGTCGTCGTTCACAGCTCCAGCTCCGCCTCCTCCGCCGCCTCCTCCTCCTCCTCCTTCTGTTGGACCTAACGAGAGCCCATCAAAACCGAAATCCAACCGCGAGCTTGCGCAGAGCATGAACGAGCTGTCATTGAATTCCAATTCCAGTACCAGCTCTACTATCGCAAAGAAATTGGATCCAACCTTTTTGGCTGAACTAGAGAAACATCTGGGTGAGAAGGAGGCGACCAAAAACACGAACTCCGCCAGTAACCGAGAAAGTCAAGAGTTAGGAGCCGTTTCTGCAAATTATCTGCGCTATTCATCTTCGGACAAACTGCGACAAGAATTGGCGCCGACTCAGCAGCTCTCAACAACGGAAGACGTTGCTGGACCTTCTTCGTCTGTTATTCCAACGCTTAAACCTCCACCACAAGCAAAACCGAAGTCACCAATAGTAACGGATCATCGAGGGTCATCCTCGTCGTCAACGCTACTCAGCAAAGTGCAGAATTCCTGGCAGCCAAAGAGCACCAACATTCAGAAACCGTCTGTTCAGAGTGGTGACCAGCGGGTGTCAGAATCGGCGACTGATACGATAGTGAATCAGATTTGGCAGCAAGCGCAAACTCTGCCACAGCAGAAGAATGTCCATCCAGTCGAGCTGGCTGCTGGTCGTCAGATGTTAACGCCCGTTCCAACAAATCAAGATAACATTAATTTGCTCCAGGAAACCACTAATCTTAGTAATACGTACGATCAAAGTCAATACAGTCTTTCCAATGTCGCCAAAGCTACCTTCGTCCAGACACAAGCTTGCTCATCGAATCAGAATACGAAAAATACGACACATATTAGTTACGGTAATGTCAATCTGCTTCAAGGAACTGCCACCAACATTGCTGGAAATACCGCGAACGAAACCCAATATGGTCCTTGCAACGTTTCCAAAGTTGTTTTCAATCAGGCGCAAGCTTGCTCGTCAAATAGTCAAGCCTATCTTCAAAATTCCTGTACGAGCACCGGACAAAGTTTCAATTTACTGCAAGTTGTTCCCGCTAAAATCCCCGCCAACGTGACGCGTGATCCTCTACATGGGGCAACTAACGTCTTGAAAACGAACTTGAATCAAACGCAAGTTGTCGCGCTAACCGGCAATCAGAGTTGCGTTAACGCGTCGAACTTCAGTCCGTCTCAACCGATCACTAATCATACTGCTAATAACAGCATCAGTGGATGCGCTCAGTACAGGTCCTGTAATTTCTCCAAGGCCGTTCCCGACCAGACTTATTCGTCAACGGGCCAGAATTGCTCGCAGAACGCGACGCCGGTTCTTAATCAGAACTTCGCGTTACATCAGTCTTATCCGCAGAACGTAACACCCAGTACGAATAATACTCACGGAATCACTCATATACAGAATGATTTGCAGCAACCGCAACATTTGAAACCCACCACACTGTTGTCCGAGCAAGTGTACGCAGAGTTGAAACAAATGGTAAGAAGCTTTCGTGATCGTATTTCAAAAATACTTTTTTCTCAATTGATAGATTTAATCGAACAAAACATAACGAGTCTTTCAGAATTAAAACAAACTGTTTACGAAAACTATTTTACAGGTTCCTAACTTGGAGCAGCTCTCTCAAAACGAATTCAATACTCTCTACAATAAAACTGTCCAGCAGAATATTCTTCGAAATTACTACTCCAACAACTTAAACGGCGAGTCGAGCCAGAACTGTGCTCGCGAGACAGTCAGCAGTCAACAGCAGAAGACTGTCGTCGGCAGAAATCAGCCTGTTCAATCACACCCTTGCGACTTCAGTCCTTACCTAAAACAACCGCCTGTTTATAATCCTCCTCCGCTTCCTCCTACGGGAGCTTGGAGTCCGCTTAAATCCAGCCAGAACGGTTGTGCGCAGAATCAGTATTCCGCGACCAAGTCCAACCTGAGCGGATCTTCCAATCTGTTGCAAAACGAAACTCCCGCCAGGAATGTGTGCGGAACATCATCGGCGAATGACTTAGTAAAGACAAACCTGCTGCAGATTAACCAGCATCCAACTGGTACTAGTCCACCGCTCACCGCGGTCTCTCAGCAACTTGTGATGTCTCTGAGCGACGAGTTTAGGGCGAGCAAGATCATGAAGGTGCAGAGAGAGGCCGCAGACGCGTCTCAACAGGAGGTTCTGGCCGCGCTACAAGCGACTGGCTGGGACACAAATCAAGCTGCCAAGCAGATCACGAGGGACAGGCAGGCAAAAGTTGAAAGTCTTGTAAGGTAAATGTCTCTTTTGATTTTATTGAATATACAATAAAGGAGTAGTTCGAAGACTAAGAGCCTGCATTTGACAGATTACGTTTTTCAAGTTACATTAACAAGGTTGCTTTATCTCATATATTTTACAATAAAAATAGATCAGTAACTAGATTGACGTGTCTGATCTTACAAAAACTTTGTTAATTAACTTTCATTTTTTTCTAACTTTAGACTGGGTCTGGCTACTAGACAACAATGCGAGAACGCTTTGAAGCAGAGTGAGTATGACGTAGAAATGGCGGCGTCGCTGCTGCTCGATCAGGCCAGATGAGAAATCCTCGCAAAACTCCGCGTTCCAAGCCTTCCGACAACATAGCTGTATGAGACTTGTGAGTTTCTTACAAATAACTTGTGTAAATCCTTATAGAAATTTAATTCTAGTGCGGCCAAAATAATTATTTATTTTAAATAACAAGAGCACTTCTTTAACGATGATTTTTTAATTTTGAAAATGAGTTATTTTGGTCGTACCAGTGATAAACTTCTAAAGTACGGGAAGCTAAAGTGATTCACGGTGTGCCAAGTAAACGACCTAATCTAGAGAGAAACAATTTTTCTGTGTGTTTTAAAAATGTGTAGTCAGAAATTATGATATTTGATAATTGTTTCTGATTAACACACAAAGATGTTTTTCGGGTTTGAACCGCGTTAATGTCATTTTGTTTCTGATTATTTAAGTTAATTTGATTATATAAGTTGCAGGTAAAGTGTAACGAGATGGAGTATAGCGACTTTTTGTTTTGTTTACAAAACAAAAAGTGCTAGCTTGTTTAGTAACAAGCACTTGAGCAACGTATAAGTTAATTATTAAAAGAAAAAGATGTATAATTGACTTTGTTCTCTCTAGATTCAGTATTTTTTGCACACTACGCGATTAATTAGGGGGAAAAAAAAACTTTGGGAAAACAAAATCTTGTAAGAGGTCACTTGAAGTGAGCAACTGTTTTGCCAAATCTTTTGCGAACTTCTTTGTCGCGAACGTTCGTATTTCCGACACACAGCAGAACTTAGCGCCAAACTTTTTAGCTGTTACAATTGAACAGGCGATACGAAGCTATCGCCGGCCAATGATATTACAACGTATAATATAAGATTTAAAGAAACTAAACCTATATGAAAATCTGAAACTGTGATATGTGTTCTTGATCTTTATCTGGATACACGAGTACAATCCTGTTGTAGCGAACAAATTATGAAGCCGTTGCGATTAGAAATCGCATTTCGTTTATGATAAATAGTCTTAGTTGTTGAAGAAAGCTCTCTCTTGAGATTAAATAAATGATATTTATAATATATATGTATACGGGATGAAAAGGAGAATATTTGCGAGATGTGTGTGGAAAGATAACAAAATTCATATCCATATGTATCAAGAAAAACTAACTTGTGACAACACCCTGTAATACTATCATCTCTGTATGTAGTATAAAACAAAACATTATTTCTCGAATTTACAGACTACTAGAATTAAGAATAGAATTACACAAACACACGTCACATCGTTTAATAAATATACCTGCTAAAATTTTATTATCGAACAAAGCAAAATATGTGTTAGGAAGAAAAAAAAAACTCAAGTAGAGGGATGTTATCGTAAACTCCAGATAAAAATCAAATAATTTAAACGATACTATGTCTCACGACTATATAGCTATTTTCCTTATATTCATCGATGAGAAAAACACGTTGAGAGAGAATATTATTTTGTTAATATGTAAGCCGAGTGTGTCACGCAATGTATATATATACATATATATAATAATTAGCATAATCGTTTCATTCGTTTATTTACATTCGATATTGTATTCATTTCTTTCTATGTCTTCGAAATGTCTTTCTTTATTGTTTGACAAGCAACAAATAATAATAATAATAATATGTAAGAAGCTAGAATACGTTGATTGTTCTATCTGAATCCCTTTTATTTTTTTTTTTAATAACATGAAAACGTCTTGAAACGACTTGAAACGCTTTTAGACATTAAAATGTATTTTGTGCTGTCTGAGGAGAGAAAAAGAGGGTTTTGATAAAACAATACTACAGATATGTGGACAGAGTGTTAAGTTAACAATAAAAAAACTTTAATATAAGAGAATAATGTTAATAAAAACAATACGTATGTATATATTTATAAGAAGATATAAATATATCTTCTATCTATACACGTGTGTGTGTACATATAGGATATATATTGAAATACTAAGTTTAAGGATGTAATGAGGAACGGTTTAAAAAGCAGTTTGCGTTCGCTTTTGCGCGTAATATCCAGGTTAAAAATTATGTTCGAATTGTGCCAGTTTTCTCCGATCTGGTCTGCACACTATTTTTACTACTTTTAAAAACAAAACCGTCCGATAATTCGCGAGTAAATTGCCGATTTAAAAATGCAAATCGTTGAACGTGCGCTTTCGAAAGTAGAGTGCGTTTGCTAAAATACGCGTGAACATGCGCTGCTCCGGTTCCGCACGATGCGTCATCCGTCATGGGATTCAGAATACGATGATTAGGCCACGAGGTTCGCGCGGGTGTGAAAGTCCACGGAGGTTTCACCATGAAGAGCGGCAGCGGAAAAAGCGACGTTTCGGCTTCGGCGGCCGCAGAAGCGAAATCGCGTTCGCGCCGTGCGCAATGTGCTCTTGCATGTCGTGCGAAAGAACGGAAGAATGTCAATTTAAACTGTTGACGCAGTGGTAACAACAAAAAATCGTCACTTTTAATACAATAGAAAACAAATTTCTGAAACAGTTTTGCTTGAGAAGCGTGAAAGAACATTTTTTTTAAACAAAAAAAGTATAAACCAAAGAAAGTGAAATAAAAATTTGTTAAATATGTGAAAATTTTATGAATGCATCTACAAGAACAAGGAAAAAACAACTTGAAAAGAGCTTTTCTATTGCCAGGTAAAAAAAATAATGTTTGAATGAACGTAAATAAATACAAGAAGAGTGTCATAATATGGAAAATTTTAAATCCGTAAAAAACTACGTCAAATAAAAATCATGTGTGTTTTTAAGTTAAATTTCAGCAAATTCTTTAAACTCTGTGTTGGCTTTCTGAGAAATAAGGAAGAAAGATAGAGAGAGTGAAACAAAATGCCGGCAGAATCGTCGATTTATTGGAGTTCGGATGATTCCCGAAAATCCACCTCCGGCAGTTCCGGAAACGGGACCGGAGGTCGTCATTACATAGATCCGTGGGACTTGGAGAATTACGCTTACTTGCGGCGCCACAGCGTCGCCGACGTACCCCGCCGAACGCAACGCTGTCCTTCCATGCAAGAACGTTCCCTTCGCGACGCGCGAGCACGATCGGAATATTGGTAATATAAAAAATAGATTCTTACGCGATAATGATGAAAATTTATGTAAACATCTTGTCGATGCTGTGAGCAACGTAGAAGCAATGTAAAAATCACTGATAAGAGCTGTTTAACAATGATTTTATTACTTAAAATAAGTAATATTTTGGCTTTACTAGTAATACATTTCTGTAAGGGAGTTATTAGAAAAATACTTGAGAATATTGCTTAAGTGTTTTTACATTTAATTTTTTTCTTTGCTTTCAATTATTGTTCTCTCTTATTTTCTTCTAATTTTCTTGTTTTTTTTTTTTTTTATGAAATTACTAGCTGCGCATCATCTTCGTTAAGAGAACCAGAATATGATGAACGAGATTTATACCACGGACGAGTTAGACAATCAAACAATAGTCGTTGTTATCAGCAAGCTATCTACGAGGACGAGGGAATGGATTATGTCGCATCGGCGCCGGAACCATTTCCGGTTTTCGCGCCCGTATTCGGTAAGAGTTGCCTCGAGAAAAACGCGCGAGAGAACAATGTGGAAAACACTCATTAAGTTGGACGAATGTAGTACATACTGAAAGATATGTTTCTCTCTCAGATAATAATTTATACATCTTCAAACATTTGCTTTCTTTTGACATTAGATGTGTCATATCAAAACAAAAACTAATTTAAGTGCTACTTAATGAATTTATGTTTTCTCAAAGAAAGAAAAAAATTATATTTTACAGAGACCTTTTTTAAACTCAAAAGATGATAATAATTTATACATCTTCGAACATTTGCTTTCTTTTGACATTAGATGTGTCATATCAAAACAAAAACTAATTTAAGTGCTACTTAATGAATTTGTTTTCTCAAAAAAAGAAAAAAATTATATTTTATACGGAGACCTTTTTTAGGCTCAAAAGATGATTTCTTTTGATCGCGAAAAACATTTTGTTCTAAATTGTCATGACCGATTTTGCGGATTTCACGCTTTGTTGGAAAAAGCAGGCCGAACAACGGTTCGGCTAATGCGTTTTCCGTAGTTTTTTCATTCGAAGAAGCGACGCGCCACTAGAAATCGAACGATTTCTAGTCCACGGCGTTAGAAAGTTTTTACGTGCTGTCGTTACACGATGATGGTTTATTATGGCATGACACGCTGTCGCAAGCGCATTGCCTGTCGCGCGATGCATTCGTGCGCGCGAATCCATACATCATTGTACCGAATTGATCTTTCGCTGCGTAGGTAATAGTAATTTTCATCGCGCGCGCAGGCACGTACAGGCTTTCTCTCTCTCTCTCTGTCTCCCTCTCTTTCCTAGATATTAAATCATGCGCGAAACTCGCGCGAGTGCCGCGATTTCGTATACGAGAAAGTACCGTAATAATTGAATATATTTGTGAGTCGCAAAATTTGATGAGGCGTGAAAGATTACGTTTGTAGCTTCTCGATCGTTTTCTTGTCCTAAAAACATTTTGTTACTATTATTATTATTATTTCGAAACAAGTGAAAACGATGATGTTTGTAATGAGAGATTACGCGGAACATCTTACTCTTTGTATCTCGTTTTTCTCTTTCTTTTGTATTTCTAACACAGAAATTTTTGTGTGCTTAGAAATTCCGAGGTCTCTTCCTCAAGAGAGAAAAAGCTTACCACATGCAGTTAACGCGTACGACAACAGATACATGGTACAGGCAATACCACCGTCCCGTATGGACTTGAATACGTACGGTCATTTGAAGATCGACTACACGAACAGCTGGAATTCGCTGCATCGCCGAATCAGCAAATAACGTAGAATATAAAAAGGATGATGTATAAAATCAAATATTTAATCTTTTCGCTTTGGCGCGCTTGTGACAAGATGTGATTGTTCATAGACGAAATACGTCGCTGACAACTCGCTTTTGAAAGTGTGTATGCTTTTTGAAGCAAAAGGATTTATTTGTACGTACATTACACATATGTATATTGCATTTATGGTATATATATCACATCCATGTATATAGAATAAATTAAAAGTAATTATAATATAAATTAAAATTCAAAAGATTTCTGAAACATTAAATATTAATTTTTATAAAATATATTTATGTTTTTTAAAATATATTTGACTCTTTTATATATAAATATAACTCGTTGTGTGTATTTATGATGTACAAATAGCTTTTTCAATAATGTTATTTAGCTCTTTTTCCTGTTTTCTTTGTGAAATAAAAGTTCTGCTAAGTGTGAGACACAAACATCTCCGTCTTCGAATTTAGCGCGAATTTTACGAAACTAAAAGGTGTGTTTACAACTCTAGAAATCAGTTCGAGTAAAAGTTACTAGAACTCGGACCAATCGATCGATCGGAGTGACCGATGCGATTGGTCAATTGTCACGTGTGTGACCTGCGATCTATCTGCGTTGACAACTTGTAAACCGAGCTTAATCTCGCCACATGTTTCTGGCGCGTGACTCAAAAATGGATGACAGAACGAGCGTGTGCATCGTTTTTTTTCTGATTGATTCAACATTTTATGCAGTGCGTACGTAAAATGTGGCTTTTGAAACGATTCGAAATACGAAGTTGTAGATAGGATTATCAGGGAGGTTTTATTGAAATATGTGTTGAACGTGCCTTCAGTCTCGGTTGATTGGACACGCGGAGATATTAGGAATAATTTGTTAGGTTAGTTTTCACTCTTCTTATATCGATAATGTGCGCGTTGTAACAAATCGATAATAAATACTATAACAATGTAATGAGAAAACATGTGAAAAACGTCGAGGTGCAATGATCGCACGTGGAGTTTCTTTCTTTCGCGCTTGCTCTGTGTGTGTCTAACGCAACTAAGGTGAGTGTGTTACATAGTTCTTATAATAACTTTGCATTGTATTTCTTTTTATTAACAGTTTTGAAAAAATATCGGTTTCTCATTATTTTTTTTTCCAAAAACACGAAAATTTCTGTTTTTCTTCATGTGAGAGTCGAGAAGATACGGTCGGTTGCCCTATGTAACGAGCATTTTAATGTTTCATTATAAATATTTGTTCGTTTCTCGAATTTCGATGCTTATTAAAAAGTATTTTCAAAATTACATCATTATTTGTACAAATAAAAAACTGCTTTTTCAATCTTTCACCTTTTTTTTCTCTCCTTTTTCTAACTTCTCAAGATATAAAGGCATACGTGGCGTCTCTATAGAGAGATGTACATTTCTTAAATATTATAGAGAAAGTTTTTGTTTTTGTTGTTTTTTTTTTGTTTGTGATGAATGTGCAAATACACTTTTGATATTAATGCAATTAATTAAGTTGTAACTGTAAGAAATTATTAAATTACATAATGTATATATATATTTATGCCATTGTGTGTGCTAAATAAATAATTATAATTAATCAATCTTATACTTAAATGAAGTTAAACGAAGCACATGTACATATATATATATATATATATATATCTTAACAATGCACTAATAATATCAATATGTCCTCGCACGTGTGTAATGATGTACTTCATTCTTAAAACATATTCTTATGAGGACTCCTGTTAACCCTTTCAAGATGAAATTGCATATCTTCAATATTGCTTTGTTTTGATCACCTGTACAAGATTGTGGAAATTACGCATAATGGATTTTTTTGTTTTGTTTTTATCACAATGGAGAGTGATAGGAATCATTTTGTTTGAACGTGGTTTATCAGCAAACTTCCATATTGCCAAATAGTTCAGTAGAAGTTCAAAAATTATTGCAATCGTTTTTCTTTTTCTATGCTCATTTGTATGCGTGAGTAACAATTTGTTTTTATTTTATATGAAAAAAAAAATAATTGCCATGTGTATAATTTCTAAAAATGATTACAACAAAATATACCTAGAGATGTTACAATAAAAACTTATATGCGACTACGCTAGGGTCAAAAGATAATATGTACACACAATGATATGAAAAACTTAATGAGAGAGATATATATATATATATACTAGAACGTAATCACTATTATCGTTAAAATATTAAGGAGAATTTAAATTACTTAAAATATTTATGGAATTAAAATATTTTTTTTTTTTTCAGAAAGGGTTAAACGTGTCACTCGATTTTTTGTATATGTGAGCTATAATCCTAGTTACCAAATGTACACACTTCCTCACACACTTGGGCGAGCCAAGAATATATGCTCGCACTAGTGGAATTTTGTTGCAACAAATCTTTGTCAGATCTTTTCGCGCGCAAACAGGGCTTATATAGCAAAACGATCGAAACACCAGAGTTAATAATAAAGAAGTGAAGCAAATTGAGATCATTGGTGAGCAGGAATAGCTATCACGTATTGCAACTGTCCCATTTCTTGTTATACGGCCGGTTTTACTCCGATTAAGTTGATCGGTTTCAATTAAGTGTTAATCGCGTTTAGTTACTTTGTCTAATCGAAAATTGGCCATTCTCCCATCGGAATCGCCATGTCGACCGATTAAGTTAATCGGAGTTGGTTAAACTGGCTTCATCTGCGTACACAATTTTTGAATAATTAAAATAAAAAAAAAAAACACAGTGTACACAAGACAAGTTTTTAATACGAAGCCCTCCACTTTTCATTGTTGCAACAAACTCCACCATGTATAGCTATTTTGTTGTAGCGTGTTGGTCATGTTTCAGGAAGAAGTTTAAGTACAGCTTGGCCTGAGATCGGATGACTAGCACTTTCGGTTGTTGTTGGCTCCACTATTGCGAACTCGCAGACGATCCTGACGGCGAAGTCGTTTGCCTTTCGTCTGACGCACTTTGTTGCTTTTCTCCAAGCGAGTTCTTGTCAGATTCTGAGTCGAACGCTTTTTTAGCATCTGCGAAAAACAAATTAGCAGGTTCTTGATAGAGTTAAAAGTTAATAATTCGAAGATGTTGCAAATTTCTAACTTGACATTATCGAATTTAAAGATATTTCTTCGGAAATTTGATTTGAATGTCTCTTTTGTCAAAGACAAATGTATCAACAACAATATAAGGAACTCAAAAGGAATTCGTACCACTTGCGCTCGTTTTTGAGCGGTTTGAAGTTGTTTTGCGATCGTAGCTCTGTTGTTATTGCTATCGGATACAGGTCTGTCATTGTCGATGGCCTGCATTTCTGCAACGACCCTGCGCGACAATTCGTCGATATTACTTCGGTCGGGACTGCAGTCTAAGGATGTGGACATGGTGCACAGAGTTGACACCGAAGATGAACGATTAGCTAGCGGTGCCGGAGGAACATTTTGGGGAAGATCGGTAACATCCGGGACGTTACCGTCCTTTTGATTTTCTGTCCATCTGTCCGGCGAAGGTGGCGGAGTGTCCGGAACGACAGCAGACGACGTAGGCGTTCCGGACACGACGGAGTAAACGGACATGCTGGGATGTTCTATCAGCAGATTCTCCATAGGCGAGGTGGCCACTTTAATAGGTCCTTCTTGTGTAAAGACTGCGGGTGGCATTTCGTACCACGGCTCCTCCAGCGTGCCCTCAACTGAAACGGGAGAAAGGAAAGTGCATCAACATAATCGATACTTCAATGATCAAAGTGTGTCGCAAACAAAAATACAAGATTCGAAGAAAGAAAGAGAGAGAGAGTCCGGTAGAAATTTCATCGAAAATCCCGTTTTTACGCCCATTTCGCAAATATGCTGTGTTAAATAAACGGACTCGGAGTTCGAAAATAAAATCTGAGAAATTTGTTACCGCGCGCATTTGATCTTGCGTAACGAATCCACGAAGAAACCAAGTGAACGAGCACGTGAACGAGCGACGAAGTGAATGAGCGGATAATAACATAAGACGCAGTTGAAACTATCTCTTTATCGCTTGTGACTAATCTATTTCTGACCCATTCGCTCTCTTGGCATATCTAGCTTTAATATAAAGTTTCGTACAATATTATTATTTCACGGTTACATACAATATCTCTTTTCTCTCTTTCTCTCCGTAATTTTTCTTCTAGAAAAACTGCGTGTTCTTATTTTCGTACGTGCGTTGAGATATGAATTTATTAAAAATAGACTAGATTATGTACCAGTCCGGTCAATGAGGATCCATTCATCGTTCTCGACTTCCACTTGTCTGAATCTTCGCGTTATCCCGCGGGTACGAGGATCCTCCTCGAGCGAATCCTGCGTCCCGGAGTAGTTACCGCCAAATAAGTAACCGACGAAGTTGCCCAACATCTTGATCTGTTATCGGCCGACACCTGAAAGAAATATCGAATTAGTAAGACGCACGTGCACACACAAATGCGCTGACTAATATCAATAATTAATAGCGGCAACTTCGTAGTTTTTTTTTTTTTTTTTTTTTCATCGTCATTCTTTATTGTTTCGCATTATGATGACAAGGCACAACAAGTGCGACGTTTTTCAAATCGTTCCGCGTCATTCCCTTCTGAATGATGACATTTTCTCACACAATAAACGTTTATCATATCCGATTCGAAGTCCCGATTGTTTCTCTTTTTTTTCTTATCCTAATCGGATTGCGTTCTCAGATATGACGAAAGTTTTCGATTTGGAAAAAACGGATTTTCGTTGCATTTTCGATTCTCCTTCTCTCTCTATCTTTATTCCCGTCTCTTTCTCTCGGTTGTATAATCTCAACACACTTTCGTGGGCGGGCGAGTGCGAGGCGATCACGACGACCTTGATCTCGAATTTGCTTCTCTCTGGTTAGAAGGGCAACGACGAGTTCTTCTTTCAGCGAGAGCAGTTTTCCTCCGTGTGTTGTGCATAATCGCTTGCCAACTATTTAAGTACCCGATATGACTGTAAATATACTCGCGTACACGCACGCACGCACGCACTCACTCACGCTCGCGCCTATTACAAAGTGATCATTGTTCTCTATCAAGTACTTAAATCGAATTATTATTATTATTATTGTTATTATTCACAAGAGTAGAAGACAAAAATATTTCTAGTTCTGCAATTACCCGACAGAAATGTTCTTTCGCTTACTTTATAATTCGAGAGAGAAATTAGTACCTCGATATTTTTTTTTTTTTTTCAAGAAAATTCACGCAACAAAGTAATTACAAAGAGAGAGTGTAATGACATCCAATTAAGAAGAAGATGTAAAAAAAAAAAAGAAACTAAAAAGCGACAGTTCGCTCCAATAAATATTCGACGCGATCTATAAAAGAAAAAAAAAAACATTCGTTGAAAAGAATCAAATCTGTAACATCCGATCCGGTGAATCGCAAATTGCATTTTCTTTAAATAGAATCGTCGTTGAATAAAATCATTATCGTAATTACTGGCTCCAATTGCGATTCTAACGCTCGCGCGACCGTCGGCATAAGGCGAAAGAATTGCAGATTGTATAATTTATTTTTGCCGTGACATCATCCTGGCTTATTCCACAATTGGCTGAATGACTTACATCATGCTGAACTCCGAGCAAGTATTCGAGTAGCGAAGTAATAATATATCGGTGTCCGAGAGAGAGAGAGAGAGATTAAAATGTGGCTAATCTCGGGCTCGTTTTTCCAAGATAAAACAATAGCGAAACGTATAATCGACGACATCCTTTTTTTTTTTTTTTTTTTTTTTTTCATTGTTTTACCGTCTCTCTCGACCGACTTTCCTTTCGCAAATTTTTTTCCGCAGTTTTTTGTCTTCCTCATCGAATTACAAACTTTGACGAGACCTGCGTTTCTCTCTGTTCGATTTTATCGCTTTTTAATCTCAAAGTACGTGACTCGTAAACAGAGATTTGAAAGTACGGTATCGTTTTTGTTTTGTTTTTTTTTTTTTTTTTCATTTTCAAGGTATACTTCTTCTTCTAAGCACAAGTAAAAGTTGTGTACACACACACGCACATTGGATTGTATGTATATTAGGGAAAACACAAAGCTATAGCTGCGAGATAAAGAAAAGTAAACAAATCTCCGTCGTCAGGTCGTCTCGAGTATTCGCCTCACTTCCGTGAACGCGTCATTTTTCTTTTCCATTTCCGAATTTAGCTTTGTGCTTGCATTATACATTAGTTTTAACAAAAAAAAAAAAATCGTCAATCACAATTTCACAAAAATCGCGCACTCGTTTCTCCTTGCGAATGACGTGCTCCAATCGTTACCGAACACGAGAAACACGAGTGGTAGTTGCTCGAGTGTACACGCGATGAAACGACGAAGCGACGGTGGGATTTGTCATCATCGCCGAACGTCTTTGTGTCAAGTTACGTCAAAGCATCTCGGCAGACTCTCCGAGACGCTCCTTTCGATCGACGCTTCGCCAACGCAAAAGCAAAATAGGTAGACGGAAAATAAAGGAGCGTTACGACGGCCAATGACGTAAGAAAGGGAGAATTCAGGAGGGCACAAACAACAAAGAACTAGCCAAGGGCGGCGCGGAAAAGCGTCCGCGATGATAAACTTGCCTGAACAGTATCGCGTTTGAGGAGCCGTGGTAACAACTGCTCGCCGTCAGCTGATTTCGACTGTTGGCTGGCTGGCTGCTGGCTGGCTGGGCGACCCGACGGAGTCCGATGACGAGGGGCAACGCGGGGGTGAAAGGCGGTTACCGATGAGAGACGGTGAAACGGAAGGGGTAGACTCCCCGGCGATGAGTCTGAAGTGTGAGGGGAAGCGCGATGGAGTTGGGCGCAGCGGAGTGAGGCGGAAGCGAGTTCGGTGGTGCGAGGGTGTAGCCGGGGAGAGGAAATGGGTAAACGGAATGGAAGGGGTATCCCCTTGATGCAGAGGGGCGCGCGAACAGGGAGCGTAGAGGGGAAGGATAATGTCGACGCGGTAGGGTGCCCGTAGAAGCGATGCCAGGAGTGTACTCTAACGAGGGTGGTGATGCGAAACCACGATATGTTGTGTTTTACGTCTAGAATAATGATTTTTCCTTTCCCTCTCTCTCTTTCTCTCTTTTCTAATGCCAGTTTTAATTTTTCCTAAATTACGTTGTACCGAGACGTGTCCTTCTCCAAATGCGATTTATCGACGTTCGCGATTATTTCTATTTTTAGATTTTCTATTGGTAACTTGTATGTTTTTGATATGTTTTTATATTCTGATTTAAATCTTTTCAATTTATATGTAATTTTTATTTCGTTACTCGTTAGCAAAGAGTTTCTTTGAAGAGAAAAAAGGGAGAGAGTCTCACACAAGATGACTAATTTCGAAATTAATATTTAATATGTTTTGCTTTTATCCCCCTATAAAAATGCAAAAACTTATCAAAAGCGCTCAGAATACTCTGTATATTGTCGATATATATGTACGTCGCGAACTTCAACCGTTTCCTCAACATTCTTTTAATTATTTCCTTTGTAGATCGATATATGTATTTTGTTGTCTCCGGGCGCCAAAGCGTCCGTTTCGCACATGTGCAGAATTCAGCCCCGTCAGCGAACGGAGTCGATCGAAGGTGGGAGTTCGGTCAGCTGGTCGAACAGCTGCCGATTCCTCGTAACTGGCTGGGCTGGCTGGCTGACTACTCGCTGGACGTGGTTTCTTTCCACGGCGTTTTCGCTTTCTCGCTACATTCGCGTCGTTGTTTGTTGTCGTCGACTTTTTAAATGCCCGACCAAGGCGCGGACTCGCCGCGGATCGAGCGCGTTTTCCCACCGACCGTCCGTCTTCAGGTGCGATCCCACGATCAGCGCGTCCGCCGCGTAGTAGCTGTCCAGATTGTCTAACGTCACGCCCGAGCCGATCAGCACCGGCAATCTCGTCGCGACGCGCACTTCTGCAAAAGTGTGTAACATGGCGTCAGGTCTTCCATTTTACGGCGAACTTCTTTGTTCGTGCCGCGTTACCTTTTGTCCTGACGCGTAATACACGCGTAAGAAACGTCCGTAAAGAGATACATGTAAGATACACGCACCTGCGAAGTCCTTTGCTTTAACTTCTTCGCCGGTCGCCGCGCCGGTTACGACGACACCGTCGGCTAGAAAAAATTCCGCGGCTTTCGCCGTCTCGGACAGGCTGACGTCGGACGTGATCGCGTGCGAACTGCGAAAAAGCCAACGCGTAAAATAGAATGTTCACGTGAAAGTTTATTTTCGCGACACAATAAAATTGCGAGAGGAATCGCGACGCAGATTCCGAGATCTATTTCTCACCTATGTTTCTTCTTAACGTCGGCGAAAACAAGAACGTCGTCCGCGTCTATGTGCTTTCTGTATCTCAACAAAGGTCCGGCGATCGCGTCGATGAAACCCTCATCGGCTACGTGGGAGAAGACAAATCCTTCGGCTCGGATAAATTGCAACCCCGCGGCTTTGGCCACCGCGATCGCCTCCTTGTTGCATCCCGCGAGAATCTATGATCAAATAATATGTAACGAGTAGCGGTTTAAAACACTTTGGTAGCAGTTAAAAAACCCTCGTGGCAATTGATTGACAAAAAGGGGCTCACGAGCCGTCGAATGAACAACATCGATCAACTCTATCAAATTTAACAGCATTTGAATTCTGGAAGTAAAAACAAATAAGGAGAGATAATATTTTCAAATTCCGTCGGATTCTCCGTTACCTGAATGCCGCACGGAATATCACGTGGCACGATGTTTCTCACTTCCGTGCAGATTTTGGTCATTGTGCTTGTGACCTCCGGCGTCAGGTCTCCGTGCCTCACGTAGGGGACGTCGTGCATATTTTCCAACAGAATGCCATCCTGAAAATGCCACGTGTACAAACAGAGATGTACTCGACAGAGAGAGAGAGAGTTAAGATAAAAAAAAAGACGTAATCAAAATATACACAATAATATTAGACTTTGTATTCTTGACTCAATCTCTCGACTGACTATCTGCTTAATGTAATGTCTCGTTTGAAAGAACTCCCGAGATGTTATCAGCATATTTGTACAATTTACCACGCAACAGTCCGAGTATATCTGGGCCTCCTTGACCGCGTCCGTCGCGACCTTCTCGAAACATCCTCCGTACTTGGGCGTTCCTGAAACGCGTTGTTTCAATCTAAACTGTTATTCAAATTATTGTTTGGCAATCGCCGAGTCGTTAATTCAATATCCTTTCCGATATTCGCACACACGTGGCTGCTAAGATCGAGCTCGTCCGCATCCACGGATGCGAGTCGCGTATGTGTGTGTGTGTATGTACCAGGGAGAGCTCCTACGTGCACCATTCCTATAATCGAGCAGGATCGCGGGAATAATTTTCGAAATCTCAGCATTTCTCGGCGGCGGCGCGCAACTTGGATCGCGTGCAATCTAACGGCGACACGCGCGATGCCAACGACGCAGCGTCGTCACGACGACGACGGCCAGAGTGCGATATACCGGGCCGAACTGTTCACGTGCTAGGCCGTTAACATGCGCTGGTAACTCGCGCGTGATCGCTCCTATCTCGCTCTCAAGTGCGTATTCTCGATAACGGAAGATGTGTAATTCGAGTGTGTTTTTTAAGATTTGCGCACATGCAAGGAAAAGTTCAAGGAACCAAATGAATAACAAAGATATCTCCCTCTTTCTCTTTTTATCTTTCTTTCTTTCTATCTGTCTTCTAAATAATATTCGATAAGATTTAATTTCTGTTTATTTTTTTATGTACGCAGGACGTGAGGACAACCGAGTTGTTTTCCTAATCGCAGGACGACATCCCCACCACACAAGAAAGGCGGACCCTTTCGAATAATGTCAAACTTGTAATTATTGCACGAATCTGCTGTAGTTTTAATTATTCTGTCAGCTCACAATCAATCATCGCCAACAATGTTACGAACAAGACTTCGCTATCTTTCAACCAGTCCATTTCTCTCGAAACGCATCACTTACGTGGGCACAGGCAAGTATTTTCTAAAAATAAACAGACTTGTATACTTGACGGAATAATATACATAGGAAAAAAAATTGTACACTCGATGTATATCTTTAATTAATATATTTAAGAACTTAACAGAGAATGTTGTCATATCTGGAGATAAACAAAAACGATTGTTGTTGCAGGGATTGCCCTTGTAAGTGTGAGCTACGCTCTTCTACCTTCACGGAGGAAAAGAACTGTGAGGAGCGTCGCGGGAAGCTGCGTTAGATTTGCGAGATCGTTGAATATCGGTGTGACGATATCTCTGGATTACTTGATCGCGCCTGTAATGGGTTACACGGATTCCGAGATTCACGAAAGATCCGCCGACCGAATCGTTGAGGGGTGTCTGCGGAACGGTGGAATTTACATAA
This sequence comes from Pseudomyrmex cubaensis, assembly GCA_014825685.1. Classification (NCBI taxonomy): domain Eukaryota; kingdom Metazoa; phylum Arthropoda; class Insecta; order Hymenoptera; family Formicidae; genus Pseudomyrmex; species Pseudomyrmex cubaensis. Next base: position 39,391 of record QVOA01005545.1, on the reverse strand, counting down.
AAGTCGGACAGGGCTTGGCGGCGATCAATCATATCCTTCCGAAAGAATACACGGAACGTTTGTCACTGTTGCAGGTAATATTCTTACGAATATATTTGAGTTGATATTAAATTTTAATCGCAATACAGCTTTTTGGTTAGCTTGTATATATATATTTTTTTTGTATATTTCTGTGTGTGTGAATGTAATAAATTACACGGTAAATTATTCGTGATATTTGGACGTTCTTATTAAGGACAAATGTCTGACCCGAGATAACGACGAAATGGAAGAAATATTTCTGCAAGACTTTAATAAGAAACCGGAAGAAATGTTACGTAAGATTGAACCTGAGCCAGTCGCGGCTGCCAGCTTAGCTCAGGTATTAAAAATACAAATGTACACCTATACGCACAATTTTATTGTTACAATTAAATTTTAACAAACTCGTTGCACAGATGTTACAACTACGCGTTGTATTTGACGAATACTTGCGTTGTATTTGACGAATTTACCTCGTCATTTTGCTCTATTAAACAGGTGTACAAAGGTGTAACTCTTGATGGGGACGAGGTAGCGATCAAAGTGCAATATATCGATCTTCAGGACCGATTCAAATCCGACTTAAAAGCGATGATGTATCTGTTAAGAGCAGTTACGGTGATACATCCGAAATTCGACTTGTACTGGGTGTTAGATGTAAGTATGCGATGTGTAATATTGTTATAAACAATATCCGCAAATATCGCATAATTATTGTAACTCTCTTGTCTCGCGTGATTAAAAATCTACTGTAAGATTATTTCTGTTGTTTTACATTTATCTTTATTTTTAATTTATTTTTATTTTGCAGGAAATAATTGACACTTTATATATGGAGCTAGACTTCGAGAACGAAGGGAAGAACGGAGAGCAATGTGCTAAAGATCTGAAGAAATTTGACTTCGCATATATACCAAAAGTCTATTGGGATCTCACCAGTAAGGTGTTATCTTGTTTTGGTTAACTTTGTTTTAATTAAAAAATATATATATATCCTATAAGATAATTCACACAAGATCAATTGTTATTCGAGTAATTTGAATACTGTTCTTTCAAGATTTTAATCGTAATTTTTATGGTTTCAGAGAGTTCTTACAACGGAATGGATCGATGGTGTTAAAGTAACCGATGTGAACGGGATCAAAAATATGGGATTGGATATCGCGGACGTCGACAAGAAACTAATCGCTCTAATGGGCGAGCAAATATTTCACACAGGATTTGTGCATGCTGACCCACATCCAGGAAACGGTATTATTTTCTGAATCGCATTATACATTGACGACAATAGTTCGCAACGTTGCTAAAATTCCTCGTCCGTTCACTGTAGACATTTGTAATCCGATCTAACTGTAGTGAGGATTTAAGTAATCGACAATCTTAACTCGCGCAGTTCTCGTACGAAAGGGAAAAGACAAAAAAGCGCAAATAGTGCTACTAGATCACGGATTGTACGAATACCTGCCGGACAACACGAGACACATTTTGTGCAAGTTCTGGGAATCGATGGTTCTAAGGAATAATAACTCCCTGAAAGCTCTTGCGAGTGATTTGAACGTGAAAGGTGAGTGTGTCACAACTGTTCTCTTTTTCTGTAATTTTCTTTACTCAGAAAAATTTCAGAAGTAACGTTGCGAACTTTCTTTTTTTTTCGAATTTCGATTGTTGTTTCAGATTATGCATTGCTGGCAGAAATGCTACTACAAGCACCGTACCAAGTTTCTTTCACGTCACGTCCGAACGACGTAACGTTGGAAAATTATATGAAACAAGCAGTACAAAATCGATTTGATAAAATAACAGACATACTGAAATCAATGCCAAAGAATATGATGCTAGTAATCAGGTAAGTTTCAATGCGATACAATTTATATCAGTTTTCTCTTCACTTACATCTTCGATGGTGTTCGCTGTCTTAGAAACTTGAACATGATACGCGCTATTGTCAAGGATCACGGAGACATTGTCAATCGATACAGGATAATGGCAAGAATTGCGACACGTGGGAAATATCGAGTCGCAAAACAATCTTTTTACAAAACAATCGCGAGCACTTGCAGCGTTGTAAACTTTGAGATTCGTATCTTGTAAGTTTTCAGTAAAGAATCTACAAGAATTGTTAAATCTCTTTTGTAAAAAACAGATTTAAAAGATGAGCACTTTATCTCTCTCTCTAAAAGTCAACATCATTTTACTATAAAAAAATTAAATAGAATCTGTAGCAAAGTATTTTATTTCAGTCTGATTTCTATGATATAAAAGAGATGTGATAATTGTTTTCTATTTTTATTTTCAGTTGCAACAATCTTCTGCACTGGATATCCAAGCTGTATCTACTTTTGCTGAAATCGATCGGTTACGATGTCCCGTCATTTTTACAAACAATCTAACGATATTAGAAGAATGCAATTGCAACATGTGTATAGCATATTTATTAATATTGTATACAAATGTAATACTATGAATTATAAATCGCCAAATTAACATTCCTTTGTTTACAAATTTTATAATGTTATAAATTTTATGCATATTGGGCATTAATTAAATAATAATTCTTATTTTAAAATTTTTGCATTATTTCTAAAGTACATAAAAACATGTATGAATTTCATGAATTCATTTCATCATGAATTTATCGGTTTCCTGTTTATTGCAATTATTATTATTATTATTATACATATTTATTAGTCTTCAACCAGATCCTTGAGAAAGGAGTGGTAGAAATGTACGAAAGAATTTGAAGTAAATTACATAGTATATATAAATATACATAAATTTACTTTTAATAAAATTATTTAATAAAATGAGCGCACAACCTGCGCAACTTTTTATTGCGCACAACCTGTGTTTCCGCAACATATTTTTTTGGTTGAGAAAACAATTTTTATAAATAACGCTGATTTAATCAAAGATCAAAATATTTGAATAAAAAATTTGAAAACAAGATAAATTTTTTATAATCCACAAAATGCAAACAAGTTCAGTGCTGATGCATATTATGAAGCTGAGGATCTTTACATATATATGTGTGTTTGCTTTTGTCTTCCACAAAATCCACACATATATATGCGGCCCAAGCCATAGTTTATTTCATTTTATGCTAGAATTGGTATTAAATTTTTATGACGAGCTAATACTATCTACACTCCTGTACTCAAATCAATTCGAGATGCAATCACTGTACTGTTTTTTTTATTTGTGTTCCATATTTTATTTGCACTAGCATTTTCTTAAGTGGAGAAAATTGCTTAGGCAGTTTTCGCACGAATAGCAGCGCGCTTTCCTGTGACAGCCTGTAAAACAAAAATAAATGGTTAAATTGCTGCATCTCATATATATTAATACTGTGTTTAAGAATATTGGGGAATATAGATTATAGATATTTAAATTCATTTTAATTAAACAATAATTTACCTGGAAACCAGATTTTATGCTAGCAACAGAACATCTCGAGCCGCAAGTCTCACATTGCAAAAAGAAGAGGCGAGTATCTTTTTGAAGAATTGTGTCGGGCGAACGACATGTATGACATGTGACATATTCTTTTATATATCGTCTAAGAACGTTTTCCAGCTGTTTTTGCTGGAAACGTCCTTTAATTATCAATTGACTGTTACCGTCAACTGATCCACTCGTACCTAACTCAGCCAGCAAAAAGTCTAATAAATGTTTTGGCTGCCTATGCAACGTTTTACATATCTACAAACAGAAATATTTGCAAGATTACGATTTAACAATAGATCTTATTTTGTTTTACACATATATTACAAAATTTATATCAATTTATTATTTATTAAAAAAACTTATAAAGTTTAAAGAACACTTATAAGCGTGATTTTTATCTCCTACCTCAGTAAAATTCGCAAAAGATGTCTTTTTCGTTCCAATGCGCACCACTTGTGGCGGACGCATGACAAATTTCTGTTTCTTACCGGCTACCATGTCCGGATTTTTCTCCCGCATGATGTTAAATACTCTATCTAATAGTTCATCATATGTGTAATCTCTATCGGAACCCACCCACAAGCTTGGCTCCTCCACTATGGATAGAAGAAAAATGTCTATTTGTAATCGATTAATGATAGAAAAAGTTTTTACTAGTTTATCAACTTTAAATGTGAAAATATTCCAATGAAATGTAAGTGTGATATATATTTACAATATCATGTAAAATTATGGAAATTCTTTACAAAAAGCATACAGAAAACATATATATGTATGTATTGTTATTGTTATTTTGTGCTCCCTTTATGTAACTTTGAAAAAAAACTTTATAATTAGTTTAAAATTGTATGTCAACCTATGGGGAAAATAAAAATATTTCATCATAACTAACTACTCAAACACCTACATAACACGTACATATAATTTTGTTATTTTATGCACTTGTTAACTTAATTAAAAAATATAAAAAACTTTATTAAATTATTAAATTTATTAAATTGCTAGTTATTAAATTTAAAGAGTGTAAAAACTTTATCTCTTAGAACTTCTTATTATAAAAAAAATATAATGACAAATATTTGTGGTCCAATGTTGTTTTCATTATGTATTGGAACAAGTATCATCAGATTGATCACAATTTATCATCAGAAATAAAGTTTAGTCTTTCAAATAATTAAATTCTTTCAAAAGAAAGTATCTGTATGAAAAGTATGTAAGTGCAAAGATAACCAAGTGCAAGATTGATAGATGATTAGAGAACACCAAACATATTTCTTACCATACTCTGCACTTCGCTCAGATTCAGTGCAGCATGTTAACAAATAATGAGTAAAATAAACAACTAGATGCAAAAAAGATATCGGCATAAATCATTTCTTATGATACATACCATTTTCCTTGTCTTCTCTTTCTTTAAGCTCTTCCTCAGCCACCAATTCATCAAGGTCTTTCTTCTTCTTTTTCTTCTTTTTTGTTTTAGAAAAGTCCATATCCAAATTGAAGTCATCATCTACAGTAATCTCTTCAATTTGTTGTTCCACAGACTCCTGCTTAAGTAACACACAGAGTTCCAAAATAATTGAAATATAGATCATATTAGACCACATTGACTCTTACTGACACAATATCAATGCACAAGAATTTTGTTTTTACAGAAAGAAAACAACACACACACACATCACTTAATTTTATCACAAAATAAAACTAGGTTTAAAATTATTACAACTTCTTGTATTTAAAAGGAATAACAATTGACAAATAACAGATTTTAATCAACCAATTTGTTTTACCTCTTTCTTAGTATCAGGCAAGGCCGCTTCTAATTCATCTAGATTAAATGCCTTTTTCTTCTTTTTTTTCTTTTTGCCAAAATTTTCTAAGTCCAGTGCTTCATCTTCTTCAATGACTGTTGGTTCAGGTTCCTGATTTTCCTTATCCTTGTCTGCATTTTCAACTACGTCTCCACTATTACCACCCTCATTGAAAGCCGAATCCATGTCAAACGTTGTTTTCTTCTTCTTTTTTTTCTTTTTTAAAGTTGGGTCAAACACCTGAGCATTGCGTTTTACAAGTAAAATTTATTATTCATATGTACCCCCAATGGCATGATAGAAATTTTATTCTTATGGTTTTCTAAAACCACTATTTTTCATACATTTTGTGATTTTGTAAATTCAAAATATATACAAGTGTAGCTATAAAATGACCAAATCTACAAGAACGTAAAAACATGCAATTGCATGAACTTTCATTGCTTTATCCATCTTAAAAAAACTCAGCAACACAATAAGAGAAAATGGGTGAATTTACGGAATGTGGACGTGCTACTCCGTATGCGCCTTTTGGGCACGTGATAAGAGAAATACTTTGAGGTTGGGATCGACGATACGCTATTTTCAAAACATTTGGTTACTAAAAATTCCTTACAAATAGCAAGCGAGAGCGTAACTCCACAACTGTTACGGCAAAAAAGATTCGTGTAAAACAGCAAAATATGTTTTGATCGTGTTTCACATTTAAATTGATATCCGCCGGATTTATATTAATTTAAATTAATCCACATTTTTTTTACGTACCGAATCCTCTTCTGTCATTTTTTTGGTCGCGTATCGTCGGCTTTTTTCAACAAAGAAAACTCTCTCTTTATCGCGGACTTAAGCGACATAAAGCATATGAGAAAATTGTAACGAAATAATTTCAGCTCTCGCTTGCCGTGCGAGACACACAGGACACGCTGTCCCTCGCGAAGATTGCATCAGAAAGTTTTACGGTGTTGTTTTCACGATGAAAACGTTATAATTCACTCGGCGATCGCGGCCGGAGATTCAGTTCGACCGACGCGATTGGTCGATTGTTGTCACTTTCGTCGACCGTTATTGGTCAATTCGTACGATCGACGAAAGGCGATTGGCCAATTCCGACGTCAATCACGAACGTTGGCCGTCATGGATGCCAACGTTTTCTCGAAAAACTTTCTAGTTGCGTGTAAAAAGTTGGCAGCTCTGTTCGAGTGGCGCTTTCGCCGGGTTGTCAGCCCTTCTTGGATCGCCTAACTTCGCGCGCGAATTAAAACTAGATCGTGCGCGCCATTTCGTGCGTACTTACCGCGCTTCGCGTTTATTTCGTTCGTCTCGAGATAAATTCGCTGTCTGATCAACGCGTTAACAGTAAGAACAGTAAGAAGAGAAGTAGATGAAGTGAAACGGTGTTTTTTTGGAGACAGCGATCGCGCGCGATGGCTTACAGTCTGATATTGCGACCTGACCTTCAGGACATTCTGGACAGATACATGGAAATGCGAGATGTGAGTAAAAATCTCCGCTTGTCAGGATATCTAACGTATATACACATACGCACGAACATATTTCATCGAATTCGCGGTTTGGAGTCCGAAGTTTTGCAAATCTTTTTTATACGCGCGACAGAAACTTGTCGCGCTTAATGCTTTCAGCGAGGAGCAGCAGAAGGTCTTGGAATCCGAGCGCGAGCAGTCGAAAATATCGAAGGAGAGGATGAAAAAAATACTCTGTTGGGTGTTCAAACGCGAGGACGAGTACAAGGCGTCTTTGGACAGTCTGAACGAAAGGAACAACGAGTTGCAGCGGGACTTGGCCGCCGTAAAACTTGAGCGCGATCGTGCCGTAAACTCGAACGACGTCAAAGGTAAGTGACAACAAAACGCTTCTATCGCAATTTCAATTTGTAAAAGATCTCGTCCGCGAGAAAACAAATAGCAATTCTAAATGGTCGTTGAATTTAAGAATATTACACAAGAGTGTTTTGAAAGAATGTTTTACAAGACCTTGGAAGAAAAATCGTACAACTGATTGCGCATATAATCTATAAATTAAGAAGATTTACATATTAAGTACAAAGATTTGAACAAAATGAGAACAAGTAAAATAAAATCGGAGCAGTTCTCAAATTGCAGGAGGAAGTTGATCATTTGCGTAGGCAAATAAACCAATTTGAAGATAAGCTCAAGCAGCAATTAATGTTGCAAAATGATCGTCATAAGAGCGAAATTAGTGAATACGAACGTCTTTTAAAAGACGCAAATGCAAGAATATCCTTTCTGGTATTTATTATTCATATGTATATACACGCATACTGTTAAATTTATTAAATATAATATATCTGCATAATTAAAATCTGCACAATTAAATATAAAATAATATGTGTATTATAAAATAATATGTGATTATCCTGGCACTGAATTATCTTTGATATGTTACATTTATTATGAAGGAACGTAATGCGACAAAGAAAACCAAATTACACAATGTAGAGAACCATCCTGCCTTAACAAACGAAACGGACAAAAAAAGGAAACACGACTTAGCTGACAAGTACAAAAAGTTATTTAGTTTTGAATCATTTCTCATCAATTATTTTAAATTATTGTTTAGAAAACAATAATTTATTACTTTGGACATTTTACACGCGATAAAAATTTATATCTAACACAAACACATATACACAAATCTCTGCATAATTATAATATGAAATTAAAATTTTGTGTTTAAGACTGCTTGTAAAAGTCGAGAAAGTCCATAAGAGAAGAAAATTATTTCGAGAAGACGAGGAAAATGTGTTTGATATTGTTTAAAAAAGAGATAATATTATATTATACATGTGTGTAACATTTATAACATTTAAAAATTGAATATTAATACTAATCTCTTGTATACACGTATGATTATTATAATAATGATGCAAATAAATAAGGATAAAGATTACAAAATACTTTTGTGAATCTCACTGAGCATTTTATGATCGGTTTTACGCGCGCGTGTGTGTGTTACATATGACGAAATATACAGTTTTTATTTAATATAAATTACTTATGCACGTGCATTGTTTATAGCTCGGAATACAACCGAGCAAAAGTAAACACGTAGTCTCGTATCTATCAAAACACGTGAATATCGCGGCGCTCGGAGTCGGGAAATGCGACGAACGGTAAAATGTGTTCACGTATCTCCAGGTTTTTCATTGGAAATAGAGTCTAGAGAGACATAAATCACCGACGATCTAATTGTAAAAAAACTGACGGACGCGTCTCTACCGCGACTATGAGAATGGAAGATTAAATTTGCGGAGAAAAGCTTTTCTCTTTTTCTGCGCGCCGATCGAGGCGACTTGTCTTTCGTAAAATTTTTATGCGCGCGATCGCTGTTACGTGTAATTTGTTAGTTTTCGCGCACGAGAATATAAAACACACGCGGGTCGTGCGCGGACAGGAAAGAGAGAGAGAGAGAATTCGCGGAATTAGCCGCGAATGTCGAGAGTGAACGTATGCGCAAACATTCGCCGCAATATCGGAACACACGAATGTGCGATTTGTAAAACGCTCGCAACAATTCGCCGACGAATGTTAAAATTCGGTCAAACATTTGAAAAATTCGAGAAATGCACTTTTTCGCGGACCTCAAAAACCATCGAACGCTGCCGACGTTCGGTCGAACAGTAGTGGTATTCAAAATTTGTTTCGTCGTTGAGTCGTTTAGAGAATGTTCGCAAAGAGAAAAAGTACATTTTGCTTCTATATTCAAGCGGTAAAAAACATGTTTTTTTTTAACAAAGTATCTTACAAATTTATCCCTTAAGAAAGCGCAATATTATATATCTCTGATGATCAAAGCGCTTCTCTTCAACCAGTCTGCGCTAATGAAATATATAAAAACATAATGAGCCACAGGCTCTTGTTTCAAAAAATAACGTATCAACTTATCACATGTCAATAGATATTGCACGACGAAATATGTTCAATTTGCAAAAAAAACCCTCCGAAAACAATATATATAATATATGCTTCCGTTTATTTCAAAGAAACCATCAGCTAACGTGTCGAGATGATGGCAGACGATACAGCGATCTGCTTTTAACGCGGCAAAGTAAATTGTTCGTTTTATAGTTCACGTGAGGCAGGCAATATTGTTGAAAAATTGTTTCCGTACAAGGATTGCCTCGCGTCGTTCGACGCGCGTATATTCCGCTCTCCGTGCATAATGTGCAACATAAAACTCCGTAGATGTTCCGACAATTCGGAAGGTTTCGGTATAAAATATCCATATCCGGTATACACGCGCGTATAGTAAGTTTTTACGCTTACGTGTGTCTCTATGGGTGCACGTACTGAATATTTCAAGGGAGCGACTGTGTAAAACTACGTTACATGCTAATGGTTAGCATGAGGCCCCTGAAAGCTATCAGGAGCCTCATTCTATTTTTTTTTTTTTTTTTTTTTTTTTTTTTGGTCGCAATTGTCGGGAAATGACCTGGATTTTAACGCACTCTCTTTGAAGCGAACTGCGCTAAACGAACGCAATATGCGGCGCGGCTGTGTGTAGAACGCGCCCACTTATACTCGAACCCGACGATTTGCACCTTTTTTTCGTCCCCGACAATTTGATGCCGATTCGTTTCTCGAAATGAGAACGCAGGAAACGGCATGACATTCTCTAATGACGCTTTTCGTAACGACGCTTTTGTCCATTTACGACGATAACCAACGTCGGTTGGTTTGCCATTATCTGCGCAAAACTGTAATGTAAAATTAATAATATTTACAATGCCAAAGACCGACGTTATTAATTTTAAACAATCACATACATATATTACAAGATAAAAATATTACGCGTTTCTGTATTTAATATTATAACCGACGCGTTTTTTTTTTATTTTAAATAATTAATAATTAGACAATATATGCATTGATAAAAATATCGATCGTATGTTTAATACTCGCGTTATATACACGCCTTTTATTTCAAAGCTGCCTTTTACCGTCGGACAAACCTCTGACCCGATTAGAGGATGCAGAGAGCAGGTCTGAGAGCGAGTACGCAGTATTGTCCAATCATGCATATTTCGCATAGGAAGACTGCTTTATCTGCTTTGTACCACGGATATCGGATTATATGCGATTGTAGATCTGCGATGAAACATTATTTCCTCGAAATCCGTCGAACGCGGTCGCGAATTGTTGAGATTGATTGGATGCGCCATCGTGATATTTTGCCGCGGCGAATCCGTCGGAAAAGCGGATGTGTGTAACATATGTACAATGAGATTAGTAATAAACGTGGCATCGATCGCGGATGAACGAACGATAATAAGATAAAATATTTTTTTGTTCCTCTTACATTCTATTAGAGCAATTTTAGTAAATTTTCCTCTTTTCCTCTAAATTTTATATTGGAGTTTAATTTTAGAAATGCAATTATTTTATTTTAAATATTACAAAATGTGATTTATAAAATAATAATTTCTCAAATATGTTAATTTAACGCAAAGATAAAGGATAGAGAGAGAGAGAGAAAAACAAAAAGTCGTCTATTACGAGCTTTAAAATTGTTTTATTCCCAGCATTATTAAATACTGTACAATCAGTGTTCAAATGGTTTTATTTCGATGTAGAGAAAGTATTCGGATGTTTGTTATTTTCCTCGCTGTTGACGAATATAATCGTTCTTGTTTTTTTCTTTTTTTTTTTTTTTACAGACAACACAGTTTCACAACGCTCCGATAGATCGTCACTCTGTTCGAGTTGAGCTCGTATTATTCTCCTTCGATATTTTGTATGCAAAGAAGAAACAGTGTGTAAACCGAAAAACTCGTCATATAACGTAATCGTTGTAATAATCGTAACCGTTATCGCACCGCGTATTACTCGGCTCCGTATCATATCGGTTTTTTATATTCGTTTGGAAATTCGTACATAAAAATTCAACGGCGTTGGTTGATAAACTTTTTGGTTTTTTTTTATAGTCCGCATATAAAGATTCGAGAGATCTCGAGTGTTACGATCGAGTAATACGCGCGAACAAACAAGTGAGTCGAATTAAACGTCTGATATTAAATCTCCATTCTCTCTGTTCTCTGTGCGGAAAAAATACGCGGAAAAATTGTGATGTACATTGTGTTGTGAACAGAAAAAAGAAAAAAGATTGTATTAATATTTCTCTCGTCGGTTTTTTAACAGTGGCAGTATAAATCGCTCGCGTTTTTTTTTTTTTACAGTTTGACATCTTTGCTTCTCATTTTCTTCTTTGCGAAACGCTCACACGTTAAGTGTGTTCGCACACCCTATATAGAATCGCTCTTCTCATCTCGAACATCACGGCTAACAACGTATCAATAAAATTGCTGCACGATATAATCTCTGTTTCTTCCTCAACAGCCATATAATAATTAATTTATTCACAGTATATACGAAACGTATCACGATATCGTGTATGTGTGTGTGTGTGTGTGTGTGTGTGTGTATATATGTGTGTGAATAAAAATCGTCGAGCTTCTATTCTTCTCTTTCTTCTGTCGTGAAAAACACACGCTGTACACACGTCAATTGATAATATAAACTAGTCAATTGTGTCAAAATATGACTGGATCTTCTTCTGGCGCACTTGCTCCGCAAATTTTCTCACCCTATCGAGCGTATACCCGCTTGTATGTACACACGTCGACATATACATACATATATATATATATTTATACATATATATTTATGTTAAGTATAATTTTTTTTTTTTTTATACACATCACACATATATTTATACAAAAGATTTATAAATCACTCCTCGACAAGTGGCGTGTCCGTCGTCTTATATAATACAATGGTTGTTGTTCGTGGAGATGCCATTGATTTTATATTAAATATGTAATATCGTGTCGACTAGAGGGGCGGCGGTAACGCGCCAAGCGAATTAAGCATTGGTTTTCGGAAGGTCGAACACACGCGCTTTTGTTCTCCGATACATAGATCGGTTCTGGAATTTTTTATTAAAATTTGCAGATTTTGTACGAATCAAGATTTTGCTCCGCCCCTGACTTTCGCACACTTCGATTTCGTTAATTTCCTTTTACGAAGACGACTGTTTTCTCCCCGCAAAGGCAATGGAATCGCGCGTTTGCTTCAAATTATTAGACGTTGTTTGGTTTTTTTTTTTTGAAAAGCTGAACGTGGCAGTGTGGTCACTAATGTGTGAGAATTTGGTCCGAGTCGTATGATACAATCGTCGAGGTTGTTTTTGTTTTTTTTACTGTCCAGCGTTCTTGTGTCAAATCTATCGATTTCGCTCGCTTTGCAGTTTTCTTTCTCGCGAGTTCTCTTCGCGAGAAAGAGGAGAGAGAGAACCGATTCAAATTCCGCGAGTATTGCAACAACATTTCCCCCCGATCCGAAATTATTTCTTATCGTCCGCCGGAAACTGCATTTTCCAGTGAACGTTATTTGTGACGACGCATATGTTACGCGTCATTACGCGCGCGTCGACTACGATGCTTGTATTCGCTCTGTACAGAACCGCGTCTAGGAAATTGCGTGAACCAAATACGCTTTTCGAATTAATTACGTATTACCGTGAATCTCCGGTATTATACCAGATATTTCGCAAATAAATTTGACGTATTTATTTATCGGTTTCTAGGCGTAAAATTTTCTAGCTCTCGCGCGATCACACAACGCGCGCAACTTGCAATAAAACAACTTTCGTAAAACTCAATAATTTTCTCGAACGAGCTTCGTCAATTTCTCTAAATTTGCTCTCGATATGTTTGGCTCAAAATTATGATAGTTTATACCGAATTTTCCGAGGTGTCGAGTCCGCGTCGTCGTTCCAGGCGTCATGTCGCGTCGCGGTCGTCGGTTTCTGATCGCTTCGGATACTTCGAACAAACTTCCTCTCGATTCGAGCTGTCGCTTCGGGAAATTTCGAAACAACACGAGCAATTCCAGGTCAACTGGCAATTGCACGCGCGGCGACGTTTCCATTTTACATGTACGCGCGTTCCCATTATTCCGATTGATACACGCGACACACACCCACGCACTCCGATACTTTTCGATCTAATCCCGAATTCAATTCGCGCGATCAGACGCGTGCGATTCCCGTCGGTTTCACGAGGAATGCGAAACATAACATTCCGTTATCTTCATAGATTCACAAACATCTACTCCCTCCCAAAATATTTCCGGGAGAATCACTCGCTCTCTCGCTTACAACGTCGTCCCTCTTTCACGCACACGGCCGGTCCTGTAGTTTCCATTATTCCGATTGGGATGCACGTTCTTGCGTTCGGACATCGGTCACGATCGATACGTCCCCGGGATATCATACGTGCCGGCGTGTAATCTCCCGGTTCGCAAAATTTCGAAACGCCGTACTGGACACAACAATCGCGCGCCGTTCCGTTGGAGAACAACGCGGAAACGCGTTTCACAACACACACGTACGTTTGCCGTATCTCGCGTATCTCGCGAAAGAAAACCCCACAGTCACCGTGTATTCAGGTGTATTTCTCGTCCAATCGATCGATTCCGAATCGCCTCACGTTAGCACGGTCTCGATCGATGATGATCCGTCGACATCGTCGTCGGCGCGGGATGGCCCTCGTTGCGGTTTACCAACCCGCCCCGGCGACTAGATGCGCTATAAGCACGTCTCCTTCTGATCGACGTTAACGACCACGGAGGCTTGTGTGGGCAGTTCCTTTTGGGCCGGTACACCTGTCGGCACCTCCTCGAGTATTGGTCAAAGGGTTGTGGTCCTCGAAACCGTCGCCGAGGGCGGCGGTGGCGGCGGGGGAGGCGGCGAAATTACCACGTCCGGTTCACCCGCTAGGTCGCAATCGAATCTCCAGAGAATGTTCTCAGGATGGTCACCTCCTAACACACATGCAGAGCAGATAATAATAATTTCACGTGAATTTACGATCACGTTCCGGGCTATTTCTGAATTTCTGCTACTGTTATCAGATATAGTTTTTTCTTTAAATTTTAAACATGTAATAAAATACATTACGAGTGAAATAGACCGATATCAGAGAGCAAGCCGATTCAAATAAATGAGATAAAAAAAATTGAAAGTAACAGGAAAACGAGTAATAGTTTCGTGACCGAAAGTATTTCCGCTCCAGTAAAAGAAAAAATTCAAAACATTTTTTTTTAAATTCATTGATCAATATTTTCGTGACCGAAAGTAAAGATACTTCCACAATCCAGCATTCCTTGTGAGAAGAATAAATGCAAGAAGAAAAATTGAGAATAATAGAAAAATTGCATTGATACATTAATGTTTTTCAAAAAACTAATCAATCGATATTCTCGTGATCGAAAGTAAGAAAGACACATTTCCATTCCGACATTTTTTGCAATATATCCCTTTGTTACAATTGCATCCACGAGGTTGCGAACTAATCATGCAAACCGTAACGATCAAGGATAACGCTCGACCGAGCGTACTGATAGGTTTGGGGACTATCGGGGCGTTTGTGGCCGAGAGATAGACGAGATTCAACGTACCTTGACCCAAGATGATGCCCGAAGAGCCCCGTCTCTGCCTCGGCAGAAGTGCTTGGTGTTTGTGCGCATGATGGCTGTGTAGGTGTGAATGTGAGTGGCAGTGTGTGTGACGTGTGCGCGTGGAGGTGACTTTGCACGGTGGCTGTTGTTGTTGTTGCGCTTGTTGTTGTTGCTGCTGTTGCTGCTGCTGCTGTTGGTGAGAACGAAGATGATGATGAGGCCTGTGCTAGGTGTTCCCTCCATGGGGCATTTGATCGAAGCTCAATGATTTCTTCATCTCCGTCATCGACAACGCACCACCCTCCTGCTGAGAGAGAAGTAAAGCGCAAAAGTGTTAGCTGTATCGAGTCGACTATTACGAGGCGAGAAGAACAAGAAGAAGAAGAAGAAGAAGACCGGCTTTCTGCGACAACGCGCGAGCGAGGTTATTAAAAGTTGCGCGCGGTTGTTAGAAGTTATATTAAAGATAAGCGAGAGAGAAGGAGAAAGAAGGCTTGTACTCCTCCCCCATCTCCCCAATCATTGGGAGTGCGATAGCGCGTTGATAACATATCGTGTCTTCTATCGGGGCAGTCTGTTTGACAGGAACGGCACGTGCTTCTGGCAAAACGAATTTTTTTTTTTTTGCCAGAAATTTTGCCAAGAGAGAGAGAAAAAGATTCGGGGACGGCGTTGATACCGCTTTCGGATCACGTTTTTGGAAACGAGAAGTGAGCGCGTCGTGTACACGCGGAGATATCGCCGGTTTGAAAGACTGCTGTATAAAAAGGAATCCGACGCGGTTAATAAAAATATTCTCCGTGAATAGTCCGCGAATTTTTCCGCGAAAGTCGAATTTCTTCCGGAATATTTTCTCCCGTCCTTCTTTTATATAGAAAAAGAAATATGAAATATATAAAAAAGAATAAAAATATCATCCGCAAAACTGACGATTTTAAAACGACATTTAAAGCGCAAATAACTGTTTTGACACGCGTTAAATAACTTTGTTAGTTTTCTGCTGTGGTTGCGCGCGAGCTTTGTAGTCTTTTCGCGAGATAAAAAAATATATTTTTTGTGAAATAGCTCTCTCTCTCTCTCTCTCTTTGAATAAGAAGTGATTCGCCGCTCATGAACGAGCGCGAAAGTTCCAGCCCCGATGTGTATCGTTGTAATATGACGGAGTTGTATATATGCATATATATTTTCGAGACCGGAAATATATATAGAACATCGCGATCAATGCGGTTTATTGGAATTCAGAATACGCCGTCTTCGCCGGAACACAAATTACATTTCTCGACAATGCGGTCTCGTCGTGTCGGAAACAGATACACGCAGTTGTGCACAAGGTACAAAGTTAATTAGCGTCCGACCGATGGCGTCACCGATATTTTAGTTTGCATCGCGCGGACGCAAAAAGGAAAAACAAAATGCAAAACACAAACCGCGTCATCAATCAAGAAACTTGTTTATTTTTCGAAATAATCGTTCTTTTTATGTCGAAAAGATTAAGTGACAACACATTGATCGAAGAGCCGAAGTAGTTTACGAGGTCGAGAGATCTGCGGATGATCAGTCTATGTCACTCGGTGAAGCGACATTTGACACTCGGAAAAAAGAGATATATTACGTGTGTGTTAAAAAGTACGGGGGGAAAAAAAGGATTGAGAAAAAACGCGAAAAAAATAACGCGAAGGGGAATTTTTGTCTTCTCGTGCCAGGTCGTATCGAGTTTTTGTTCTTAGATGCTATTATATTAGATATTACTTTGTGTGTTTCTAGGAAACTATTCCATTATCGACGATAATGTGTGTGTGTATGTGTTTGCAGAGTATACACGTGCGAGTTTTCGATATTCTTGATAGAAGTTGTGCCATCGAGAGATAATTCTTCCTCAAAAAGCAATCGCCGCGCTCTCTCTTCGAATTTCCCGTCATAGCCCCCGCAAAGCAGCAAATCGTTTGCAGATACACCGGCGGTGGTGCCATTAATTTTATCGACGTATCGCGTTACGTTTGTGTTGCAGCTGAGAAACCACTCGTAACAGTAATCACACTAAATTACGCTCGAAGGCATAACGCGCACACATTGTTATTGTTTCAAGTTTACGCATGCAATTAGATTTCACATGTGTGTGCGTGTGTGCGTGTGGGCGTGTGTGATATATTGTAAATGTAAGCGCATGTGATACAATTCCGCAAACGTGCGATATATATATATATATATATATATATATATATATATATATATGAAGAGAAACATATTGTGTGTTGAATAACAGTAATGTACACGCAATTCGTTGCAAGAAAACATTTCGCTATTTTAAGAATCAACACAACTATTCAAAAAATTATACACATCCTCATATATCACTTTGCACAAAAAACAAATAAATAAAACAACGTACAGACGGACGTCACGAAAACTTTCGGGAGCAAACTGGGCGATACTCCCATGTTGACGCATAGGACGATAAAACTGTAACGCGGCTCGAATATCCACGATTTTCCTGATTTTCGAGCGCTTCTACAATGCGAAGGTAAACAAAAACCAAAAGAAAAAAAAAAAACAGGAAGAAAGAAACAATTAGGCTCTCTGGAAGCTGGTACTCGTTGCACGGTAACGTGAATCACCGCGCGGGATTCTCTGATTCACCCGTTAACACACGCATACCCGGTAAATACTTTCCCGCTAATACAGAAGACGGAAAGAGAAAGAGAGAACGAGAGAGGGAGAGAAAGAGAGAGAGAGAGAAATCCCGAGCCCGTAATTGGCTCCGCTAGGTGAAATTGAATTACCGTGGAATGAGTATCGCTCCCGCGACCGACAATCGGCTCTCCTCGGGAAAGCTCCTGTAATCCGTCGCCGCGCGTTTGTGTCTCTTCTCCTGATTGTTTCGCCACTTTTCCCCGGGAATATGCACGTCAATGACAATTCATTCGATCCCCTGAATAGAATCCGTGATTTCGTTATGCGAACAACACCGAGAGACCGATGCGCGTATTATCAAAAAAAAAAAAAAAAAATTAAAAGTAGAGAGAAAAGAAACGTCGGATATAGAGAAGAGATACCGCGTTAGTTTGTTGCAACAAGAAAAAAACAAACAAATAAATAAAAGGACCGGTTTATTTTTTTCGTGTTTACTGCGTTGCCTCCTCGGAGACGCCGATCGTGATCGATCGCACGCGAGCCCGTCGTGCGGGACAAGACTTACACCATTTAATCGCGGGATCTCGATGCTCGGTATGTAGGTGGTTTCCTCGTGTTCGGGGCAGAGGCG
Organism: Pseudomyrmex cubaensis; assembly: GCA_014825685.1. Lineage (NCBI taxonomy): Eukaryota > Metazoa > Arthropoda > Insecta > Hymenoptera > Formicidae > Pseudomyrmex > Pseudomyrmex cubaensis. Next base: position 21,356 of record QVOA01005545.1, on the reverse strand, counting down.
CATCCGTCTCCTCGACGAAGAACGCGGACTGCTGCAATGGCCGCATAATACGGCGGCCGCGGAATTGCGCGATTTCGCAGCGGGTCTCTGCCGGGAGCCGCAGCGGATGGCGAATCGCAATTCCGAGGCCATCTCGGCGCAGAGAGACTGTCCGGAGCGATTAAACGGGAAGTTGGTTCGATGCGCAGAGTGAGAGATATAGAGACAGAGCGGGTTGTGTGTTTACCATCCAAGAAGCAATCATCGGGTGATCGCCAGGTAGCGGCCAACAGAGATACAACATACACGAAGAGACAATACACAAAACGATCATACGAGACCGAACCGCATGCAAGGCTGATTTCCCCGTCGCACGAGGCCGTTCGTTTACCTTTTTCCCTTCCCCCTTTCCCCGGAATGTCCGATTTCTCCGAAATCGCGACTCCTGAAATTTGCGTGACGTAAGACGGTTAAAACGCGCGCGAACGTTTAATACAACAAATATTCAAACATCTAAACAATTAACACAAGTAACACCAATTTATACGCGAGCTCCGACTTTCAACACAGATTTACACACTTTAATAAAAAAAAAAAGAAAAAAAACCAGACAATATAACGCATGCGGGGAAACATTTCGTCGAAAACTTTGTGAGAGGAAAAAAAAACGAGTGTCTCGAAAGACGCCGCAAACGGCCTCGTTCAACAAAGAGAAAGTACAACTCATGCAGCACGTTCACGTAAAAAGCATGTACAAAAATCTCGTAACCGTTCTGGCCGGCCGTTTTTGGTCGTCGTCTAGCTTACCCTCTCCGACTGGACGTTCTTCTTGGAGTTCCAGCAGAACTCGAGGATCGCCACCACGATCGCGAGCGCCAGGCCGCAGAGCAGCACGACGAAGACACCGCCTGGAATGACAAAACCGGAAGCTCATTATTTTAATGCCGGCGGGTCTGGCTCCTTCGTTTCTCCTCTAATTTCACCGAGGGAGACGCGCGCTACGGCCGCCGCTGGCAGCCACGAAGTACGACGACGACGACGGGGGCGTGTTTGTCCTCCACCTCGGACTCCCTTCGTGCTACTTCATCCGCCTTTGTGGCGCTAGTTTGTCGGAAAGCAAAGAGAAGAAAAGAAAGAAGAGGAAGAAGAAGACGAGAAAAAAAAGTACGTCGAAGGAAAAAAAGTTCACAGTGTCGGTCGCGGAAAATCGTGCGCGCAATATCTAAGCGAAAAGAGCGATATCTTCCTCTCTCTTTCTCTCTCTCTCCCCCCTTTTCAGATCGATCGCGCTGCACTTTTTGGCCCCTTGTACCGTGGGAAAACTTTGCAACGGAGTATCCACGAATAACAACGGCGAATGGGGCGTGCGTGGTAACGTATATACTGATAAATAGCGGGGTCTTTGTATTTATTGCGATGTGAGAATCGTGCGCGAAAACGGTGAACTTGGAGGTGGAGTATTTACGCTTGATGTTTTGGGAAGACGTCTCTAAAGTCACGTCCGAATAAAGAAAAAAAAAACGAACTAAAACGATACGCGAATGCAAAAAGTATTACCTCTAAATAAAAATTCGCGAGTTCGTTAAAAGAATCTATAACAAAAATTTAATTTCCGCAAATCGTATTCGGTTTTCTCGTCTTCTCCTAACAAATTTATTTGCACTTTCTCTTGAGTTATATTTCATGAGTAAATCGATGTAAAATGTCGAGTTGGATCGAGCAAAGTTCGGGGCAAAAAACGTTTTCGTTGGTGGTAAACACATTTCGGAAAACTTCGCCGCCCGAAGTTTATCGATATGCCTGTTCACGTGATCAGGAGTTGAGATTCGTACGCCTTCGCCGATCAAAATTACGGCGCGCGAAGTTCGACGAAGGTTATTTTTCACGCATAGCTTCAGTTGAAAGAGACAAGTCAAGTGTGTTAGTTGATTTTTCCAACAACCGTTTCAAGTACCGCAGTAAGTTTTTTGCTCGATTTTCTTCGCGCGTTCTCGCACAAATATAATTACAATCGCAAAATACTTCCGTTTCCCCAATTTGAAGTGAAATACGGCACCGGGAAAGTCAAAAGCAGGTGAAAATTCGTTGAATGTATTATTTTCTCTTATGTGTCGACACAAGAGCAGAGTTTTTATCCCCGCGGGGGAAACTTTCTGGCTGTATATATTTCAAGCCGCAGGGGCTTGAAAGAATGGGGTGAACGGAGTAATGTAGGGCGCGCGCGAAGGCGCTTCTCTTTCTGAGGCGGGCTAAAAAGTGTCCACTTATCGTTGACGGCGAGACAACTGAGCCGGAATCCCGTCGGAGGGTGCGAGGGTAGATTTGCATAACTACACCGTTGTGATTTATGACGACAGTCGTCCGGACGTCTCGCCGGAAGGACGAAAGTTTCTCGCACGGGGCGTTGCAAAGGGCGTCTCGCGCCTATTTCGCGGAAACACGATATCAAGCGTGTCTCGAAAACCCGGGAAAAAGATCGCGATGCGACATCGCTCGACCGATTCAAGTTTCGCGGGTAGAAAGTTCCGCTGCTCACACCGAGTCGCCGGTTTCCCGTCGGGAGAAGCGCTTGACGCGAATTATCTAGGACTCATCCCGAAGAGACTGACGGCTAATCCGAAAATCCGCGGAAATCTGTTCGAGGACGAGCAAGAGAAAGAGAGAGAAAGAGAGAGCACAAGGGTTTTAAGTGAATTTGAACAAATTCCCGATATTATTATCATTTTATTTACGCTTCTCTCTATGACGTGATTTATTAATTTTACATCGAGAAAAATAAGTGCAATTTATACATAGAAGATAAAAAAGTATGTATTGCGATTCAGCGCGCTCTTAACTTCAATTTTTTTTTAATTTCACGTGGTTAACTTCTGTTTATCTCGATTCTACTTTTCGAACTCCGACGAAAATCCTTCAGCGTCGTTTTATTTCTATTTTTTCGCTCTAAAGAAAATACAAAAAACAGAAGTCAAAGCGAAAATATACAAACAGAAGTTTAAAGTAAGTTTATTGTCGATAAAACTTCGCGTTCGTCGTAATTTTATTCTTGTTTTCTTATCTCTTTCTCTCTATTTTCATTTGTTATCAGTGCGCAACAAACAGCAAAATTTAGTTAAAACTGTAAAACTATTATGTGACATTCCGTGTTGATATTTTAAAATTGTTATTGAAAACGAGAAAATAAATTTTGCGGAATTGCGTAAAGAATTTCGCTTTAATAAAGCGAAATTCACGGTCTTTCAGACAGGGAACACAAGCTTATACTCTTCAAGATAAGATTTATCTCGAAATCTTTAAAGCTTTGGAGAAAGAGCGGAAGCCAATTTATATTGTACATTTCTGTCTCAATCGCTTCGAAATTATTAAAAGAGCTTTTTCCCTCGGATGGGTGAGATTGCTTATTCTTATAAAATGGCATGATAGAGGTCAGCCGTTCATTTTCCACGGCAAATAATCAAGACATCAAGGAAAGAAGAGTGAGATTAGCGATTCAACTGTAATTTCGCGAGATTTTCGCGCCGCACCGGGACGACGGAGGGAGGATTCGCTCCTTCTCTTTCTGTCTCGCCGAGTACATTTACACCGTCGGCAAAATGGGTACTTATCCAAGTTACAGGCTACGCGGCCAGAAAGAAACGGCGCGAAGGAAGGGGAAGGCGAAGTAGATAGAGTAGTAGCCGACAGAGTTTCTCCGTGAAGACGAGAGAGAGGACGAGGGGGGGAAACAAAGAAGGAAAAGCGGACTAAAGCGCGCGGGAAAGAACGGGAGAAAAAAGAAACGGGGAGAAACTTGCTGTGACTTCCATAAAAATTGCAAGTGGTTTCCGAAGAAGACCCAAGAAAAATTCGTCCACGAACTTCTCGCGCGAGATTCCGCCGCGTCGGTGAAAATCTCTTCTTTTCCTCGCTCCCGAACTCTGCTCCCAGCTCGCGCGCAATTGATTAAACGTTCTTTTGATTGACCAAAACTGTTCTCTTTTTTGTATCACACGTATCTGAAAACAATCGAGTGCTCGAGTGGAACCAACAAGAAGTTTTTTTTTTTATCTTCCTCTTTCTCGAGAGGATTTTCTTCGTAAACATTTCAGTTTGCCGCTTATATTTTTTTTTTTATTTGCTTTATTTTTGGTTTATTTTATTTTTGTCTCCGCTCTAGTATCAAAAAAAGGAAAAAAACGAGACACGTGTGCGTGACTTTTCAGCGCCGCGACTCGTAAAATAAACGAATAATCTCATCGTTGAAACTTAAAACAGGCGTGTCGGACACGCGAAAGTTATGACTACTGAACGCGACTCTTTTGCGCGCATGTCCTTTCCCCGCCGCGCCGATGAGATTCGCCGCAGCTGCGACTGCGAGTTACAACAGATCGGGGAAGAGGATGTGATTTAACATCATATCGCGCAAATCTGTTATGTTATTGATAAAACACGAAATACACGGGGTTTCCATATCGCGCGTGCATATATTGACAACCTTAATGAACCCGATAACGATAATTGATTGAGCAGTCATTGCGTACGGTCACGAAAGGACTGGATGTTATACCGGATGTAATCAAATTTTCGATTTAATTTCGTGTTGGAGATTAATATCAATCCGCAATGATATGCGCCACGTTATATGCGCAATCATTGGAGGCACTTCATCGTAACTGGTGTCTTTTTGAAGATTATGTGATTACGCGGCAATTAATTTACGCAATAACTTAAAAAGATATTTTTTAATAATAATAATAACAATGTAAGCACATAAGGGGTAAGAAAAAAAACAAATTTCTTAATGTAATATCTTTGTCACAGAGTCGCGTAACTAGTTTAGCGTCCGTGCAGTTTCAACTATGCAACTTCAGTCGATAAGGAAAGAAGATAATTAAAACTCACCAATATTTTCAACCCCAAGAGCGTTAGCCTTGCTCTCCTTATTCTTGTCGTCCCTGTTGCACACATCGCCCGTGTTCTTCCACCATTTATCGTAGAGAATCTGTATTACACCTTTTTCCTGTAGCTCCAGAATAGCAAGAGATATTTTATCCCTCCAGGGCGAGCCTGCATATAAAAAGCCTTCGTTAGGCCGGTCAAGAGTTTCGCAATTTCCTCCTCGTGACTCGGGCATACATCTATCTTTTTTTGCCGTTACATTTTACATCGCACATGTTGAAAACGCGCGACAAATATAATGATGAGTCTAAAAAAATTCTCGTCGATTTGTGTCTCGGCACAGCTCGGAAATAAGAAATTTCCTTCGCGCGCGATGTTGTTCAGTTATTTTATATAAAATTAAGTTATTTTATATTAAAAAAAACCCAGCTTTTTTCTCTTAATTTATGCATTTTTCGGAGGTTAACGAAGTCGAGTAATTAAATACGATAACCTGCTTCAGAAATTTCATTATTAAACACGCTCGACAATTATCGTTAATTGCAACCTTCTTCACGTGTTAAACATCATTATCTTTATTTGTGTTTACCTTTCGGAGTAGCGATTCCGTATCCCTTGCTGTCAAGCAGACCTCCTATTTGCGTCAGATTGCAATCGCGTTGCACGGCATAATCGAGCATGGTCGATTCCATTAAAAACGCGTAGTCGCCTTCCAGAACCCTCTTTATTCCTTCCTCGTACGACTTAACGAATACGGATGGAGCCTTCGATTCCATGAACCTCCACATCTTTTGATAGATGCCGATTTTCGAATCCTGCGATTGAAGCATTCAATCAAAAATTGCCTAATTAGTGCTTAAATTTCATTTGGCAACGCTCCCGAAATAATTTCGCTATTTTTAAAGTTTTGTTAAAAAAATTTATAATCGAAAACATTTTAATTTTTAAAATAAACAGAAACGCGCGCATCAATAAAAAGAGACTGTATTGACGTTTTCCATTTAAATTAAATTAAACGTTTTTAATGAATGAAACGATTGCTCTCCCGTTGCCAATTTCGAAGATATAAATTGAGAAAGTTTTTTGCTCATTATTCCGCTCGCTAATTTAGCGGGCTCGGAGTTCGCAATAGAACACGCGAAATTTATGAGAGCGATATTTTTGTTTAACAAATATAACCGCGCGCAGCTTCTCGATAAAACATGTGGCGGGCATTTAATATCATTGCATATATATATATATATATATATATATATGTACATATATATTTATATATAACAATATTACACGTACGATATTTACAAAAGTATATCTTTATACATACATCCCTTTACTTTTGCGTGTTTCTAGCAGATTTAGTGGCAATATGTCTGTCTTTTTGCATTTCAGCGCAAAACGAATGCTTCAATATGTTATTTATATTTTTACGCACGCATATATTTTTGCAAAATTTCATTATGTTTTTCACAGATTTAGCCTGACACATTTTGCTCTGTCCATTACGACTTTGTTTTTTATTTTCGTTATCAAACTTGATATAGGTCGACTTTTATTTCTACAAATTATATATATGTATATGTATTTTGTACATTCATTTTCATTCTCCCGCCTTTCTTCCGCCGAGATGTGTCATTCAAAAAGCGTATTGCAAAACCATTATGACGTGTGTAATGAAAATCGTGAGACATTTTTGCGAAAAAACATCACATTCAAAATACGTTGCGTTTACTTCAATAATGAGTGTCAAATGTAAAATCGTGTCGATTCTCCGTGTGATTTTTTTGTACTTACTCTGAAAAACGTCATCGTGCTTCCGCCCTCCAGAGTGCCGTAAGATATCTCGGTTTGTTCCGCGAGATCGGCGGCGTTCTCTATCGGCGTGATCATTCTCTCGACCGTCAGAAAGGCGGCCAGATTTGCGGTGTAAGACGAGATGATGATCAGCGTGAAGAACCACCATATACCGCCTACTATTCTCGTGCTAGTTGCCTGAACGGAGGATTATAATGCCGTGTCTTTATCTCGAATAAAAAAAAACTCGCTGAAACATTACTGCATTTTTCTCGTTTCCGCTCTGCCGCAGTCGTTACACGGATATTTTAAATTCGGCATCTCCGGAGCGTTGATTAATTAACTAAAATTTCATCTCGCACGCACTTTAATGCGCTTTAAAACCACATATTTATTTTATATCTCACATTAAACTAATTTTATGCATACATTTTGCATTATATTAATTTTATTCATACGTTTCGGTTAATTCATATTAACTCATTTACCGAAAGGAAAACCAATTAGTGTAATTTAATGTAATTAAAACAAAAAAAAAGCACAGACATTTTCGCGGATTATTTTAGATAACATCTCCGTAACATTTTGTTTCAACGCTCGACGTAAATGTTTTTCGATCGATGCAACATAAATATTTTTCAGCGCGACTCCACTATACGGAGACGCATACGTTTCTATCTTGAGGGATCTTAGGAAGATCAATCGAGAGAGAGAACGCAATCCCCTAGAGCTAGCAATGCTAGACTGGAAATCTGAAAAATGCTGCATCGTGGGTCTTAAGATTCGCTGACACGGTATACATAGATATAATATTTCGATATCCGTGAAGCCACTCGCGCACGTCAAATCGACAATTTTTTTTTCCCTCTCGGTGCTGTTTGCGAATTGCAAATACCTACTGTGCGCGCACCAAGTCGGATCTGTACACAACTCGAAGACAACCGATTTTAATTTCAATAATATTCCGCGGAACGGTAAATCAGCCGGGAAACGCGTAATAATGAACGCGCTTTAATGCGTCGCGCCGAATATATAAAATATCCGTGTTTTGCAGCTCTCGCGATTATGGTTCTTCCGGGAACAATGCGATCGCTTATTACACGTCGTTTTCGACGAGAGATATTTTCCGCGTGCCCATGTACACGCGATATTTCACGTACTTAATTCGTACAGTACATGGCGCCGAAATCGGGATGATATTTTATGCGCGCGTATATATCTGCGCGCAACACCGGAAAGAAACGAAAAAAAAAAAACATTAAAAAAAAAAAACCAAAAAAACCGGAGAGTATGTAGAGCACTCGCTATTTGCAATATTACAATACATATCCCTTCCTGTGAGCCTTCATGCGCAACTCTTGATAACACCGCCGCGTCTGGTTGACATGAAACACAGTTTACTGACACTCGAGACAGTCGTAACGACAACCCCGCATGTACATACGTGCCACCAGAGTCCAATTAACATGGTGTGATATAGGTATAAATATTTGTGAGTTCACATACAATATGAGATTCTAGCTCTCTAGCTGTATCGTATTTGAAAATTTTTTGTTTTATCTTCTATCTATATACGTATAGTTTTTTTATCTATAATATATACATATGTATATATAATATACATATAAGAATTTAATTAAACTGTTCATGTGTGCGTTAATACACACGTCGCACACATGTATAAGTGATTTTTCATTTCGCGTCTCAATCAACAATATTACTCTGTTTATTTTTTGTTTTTTTTTTGAAAGCGAAACGCGTCATAAAACTTCCGCGCTGCGTCACGGGCGTGGAAATAAAACGTGAAAAACAGCGTATTCCGGAAAAACAAGATGCCACATGTATATATGTATCTCGTGATGATTTATAAGTTCAGATGAGTTGACTTTATGTCGTAATGATTTAGCGATGTGATAAGCGGAAACGTTGGCCACAGATAATGGCCAAATTTTATTATGCACATTGAAATTAATGTTGTTTAATCAAATATGTGCGTTTCCTCTATTTGATTGCGTATTTATTATGCTGGTGATGTGTGTGTGCGCGCGCGTTCATAATTAAAATTGATTAAATCTAATTCCTTTAAAAATGTAGTTTAATCTCTCTCGCGTTAAAATAAGTGATTATTTCACGTTATTTATATATATATATATATCGCGCGGATTATTATTTACGGCAGATAATATATTAAATACGTTATTTTTACGACTCTTTAGCGAGTATAATCGCTATACTTGAAATATTAAGTAAAAAAACTAATTAGAAATAAGAAACACGTTTTTTGATCCATTAATCGAATAGTGTTACTTTATCGCAAAATTGCACAAATTCAATAAATGATCAAAGAAACATTGCTGTGTGTTTGGCGTTGCTGCAAGCAAAAGCAGCAATTAGCGCTCGGTGCAAATCAATATCAAGCATTAATATAATTTCTCTTGTCGAGACTGCTGAGAACAATAATTAACACGTGCAATAATAAATAACTAGTATGTTGTAATTCAGAATAATTTGAAATAAAATTATCAGAATAACGGGAGAATATTTTGAAGCAAACTGAAGTATTTTCGCGCAAGCAATTACGTACATCGGAACAAATGAACAAATTGTTGTGATAACGGAAGACAAATGAGACAAATGCGAAAAACCATTAAGGAAATAGTAATAACGTAAATTAAAAAGCGGTTGACTTATATGTGCATGCAGGGCTGACACATGTGTTTCGCGGATTATCTCTCTAATTAACAACTAATTAAATTAAATTTAGGAAATCTCTTGTAAAACACATTCTATTTTCAATGATGAAAATGATTTTCAATGTTCGCTAATGCAAATCCGAAAACTGAAATTGTTGCCTCACCGAAACTCTGCGTATTTGCCGAATTATTCGCAATTAAATTCATTGACACATTTGATTATTACGTACTCGAATATTTGTTCGTATGTTTTAAACATTTTGTGTGCGTGGAAAAACACGTTGAAAAAAAACGCGCGTCGCAGATGAGAGTGAGAGACTTTGAGAATAAAATCTCTCACACATTTCACTTGCTCTATTTCTTTTTGCAATCTTCGTAAGTACGCGTGCGACAAAACAAAAGTACACTGCGAATAATAACGGACACTTTTGTTCACTCCGAATGTTTCCATTGTTCGCAATACAGGCGCCGTTCCAGTTTATAATTCTTCGCGAATAATCTTTTTTTTTTCTTTGTTTGCAATTGACGGAAATCTATACAATACAATATTGTGCACTACTCATTGAAAACCAATTGCGCGCTATTCATCCGTGACTGAGCATCATTAACGTGCCTTCGTCTATTCATGAAAATATTATCACATAAAAAAACTCAATATTCACGAAGAAGTAATCAAGAGACGCGTATAAAATTAACGATAAAAAAGTTCATCGCGTATTAAAAAAAAAATGAATTTGTCATTTGAGATGTAAAACAAATCGCGTTTATGTTCTCCGGCAGGTATCAAGACAAATTGCTCCCGAAGCTACCGATTGCCGTATCTTTCATTTTCCGCGAGATATTCCCAAGATATTGCTGCTAATAAAGTTTCTTCTCCCACTTTTCTCTCTTTTTCTCTCTCTTTCTCCGTGTACGTTCTTGAACAGACCGAGTAATTTTCAAGCGTATATACCTGGTGGCTATTAAGAGAAGAAGGAAACCTGCTTCGCGTGAAAACGGTTCTTGCGCGGCACGAATGCAGGACACGAAGAAAAAGCGCAGACCGGCAAAAAAAAAAGTGAGCGTTCGTTGCGCCGAACATTATTTTGCGACTAAAATCTAGGGATCAATTTTCCTCCGATGTGCCACAAGACACCGGGGGGGAGGTAGGGTGAGGTTAAATAGAGAATTTCGCGGAAAAATAGAGAATAATAACGAAAATGTTCTTCTCTTTTATTGGTCTTATTTCGTGTAATTATTAATAAAGAGTTCGCAAACTTATGTAATTTTGTAAACTATTACTAACGGATCGCGTGCATGAGATATTTATTCGAAGTACACAGATACCGAAGGCGCTTTAATACGTCGAGGCAACTTGGTAGGTACGTTCTCATAAAAAGAAACTTTTATCCAAAATATCGTAAAAACTTCAAGGGATTCGCGTTCGAGTGAGAGCATAATATTAAGGAACGACGCAGGATTTTACGGCACCGGAATGTCCCCGTTTCATTTTACGCTTTTGATCCAAAAATTTGGACGTCGAGTTGCGATAAAATATTTCATCACTTTTCTCTCACTAACGTGTCATTTAATCGAGCACGAAACCTTCAGAGAAACGCGGACCTTATATACCTGAGCGCATAAATTATGCGGATCTTTTTTTTTTTTTTTAATTTTCGTCGTAAAAAAAAAAGAAAAAATATTCTACAAAGTTGGCCTTTGAACGCGGATCTATTTCCACGCGACGTGAATTTTCGGTGATTTAACGAGATTTTCCGTCGAGCGAGTGTTCTCGCGCGCGACTTTGCGCACATTTGTTAATGAAAAAAAACATTATTTCTCCGGAAGGGCACTTTTAACTCTCACTCTCTCTCTCTCTCTCTTTCTTTCTCTCTCTCTCTCTCTTTTTCTATGGTGGCACGTTTACCTTGGGGTTGAGGTCGCTGCCCTGTTGCATTAGTGTGCCGACCGTAAACCAAAAGCTGTTGGCCAGGCTGAACTCGTTGACGGTTCTTAGCAGCGGTATGTCGTCGCTGTCCGGGTCTAAGGCGCTCACGTGACTACCCTGATGACAGCCCCGCCAAGTGGTGCAATTTCAGAAAATAATTAGCGCAACACAATTTATGGTCTTTCTATTTATAATTAATTTATAGTTTTCTCTTTATTTTTTTTCAAGTTAATATTGTGGGAAAAATTAAATTAAAAAAGAAAAACATTTGTAAAATGCTTTTCTTCCATATTTTATTTTCATACGTAATATTTTGTTTTACATATAAACATAGTTTATCGCGCTTTTGAGATACACAACGTCGCTCATGAAAAATGTACTGTAATTAGCCGCGTTTCTTGCGTTAAAAACCACGAAACAAAGTTTGCGCGTTGAAATTATAAAAATTAGCGAGACGGTTATGTAAACCTCTCGCCTCTCATAAATTAATTCAGCGCAAATATTAGCCGTGATTTATTATTTCGGCTATTTTAAGATTCGGTTTTGTATTAATTTATCACATTCGCGAACAAGAAATTATTTTTCGTTGACGCAATCGATCGTTTTGCACCACGCGGCGGGGGCGCCCTACCTGCAAAGGACATTTGCAGCTCGGACAGGGCGACGGCTCCACCCACTCGTTGGGCGACAGTCTTGCCACTATCCATATTATCAAAGAGACCATCACGTAAGCGCCCAACAGGGACAACCAGATCTCCACGGCGAGGGGATTCATGAACGAGAAGAGCCGCGTTGGCGTGCGCTTGGACACCTGAAGCAATGACAATTTGTTTCCGATGTTACTTCAGAGAGAGATAGACCGTGAGAACCGACCTAATTGACCTCGATTACATTTCGATGTCGATAACATCGCGAGCGATGTACGACGAGCGATGAATCACGTAATACATATATGTGTGTCTGTGTTGCGCGGTTTCTTCCGCGGAGTGTTGCAACTTCAATCGTCGAGAGTCGTGCTGAAAAATGATTCGGAGGTGCGAGAAGCTTATATAACTCTCTCTCGCGCCGGCCATTTCTACACAATATCCAGTTCCTCAAATGGCTCGAAAGAGACGATTCTTTATTTCGATGGAATTACGGGGGAGCGCGTATTATTCTCCGAGCGCGTCGGGCGGAACACAATGGCGGCGCACTCCGCCGGGCGAAGCGAATGCAATAGGTGTGCTGCGCTTTATTTTTTACCGCGCTAAACCCGCGAGAGGCAATTGAGATTGGAGATTTTAAGACACGAAATTCTGGAGGAGTTTTTTTTTGCACAGATATAAGAAAGAGCGGCCAATAATGGATTCTGAGTGATTTAAAAAAAAACCGAGCGCCTTATTTTCTTGAAAACTGTAATTTCTATTCGAAATTATTGTTTTCTGAAAGTATCTACAATCAATAGTCGCGTATCACGATTTTTCGATCCCCCATCGTGGAGATTGGGAAATGGAATATTTAAAAAAATAAAAATGAAATATTTTTATACAAATTATTATCGTTCCGCGCGCATAATATTATTTCCCACGCTAGATTCTCTCTCTCTTTCTCTCTCTTCTCAGCTGCAGCTCTTCTTCGTTCTCTCTCTCTTTCTTTCTCTTTCTCTCTGTAATATTGCAAATATATGACCCGCAAAATAAACAGGAGTAAACGAATCGTTGTGTAAACATACACGTGCTGTTTGCTCTCCGACGAGAGATGATGGATTTATATGTGCGCGCGTTCGCTTTGTGAATGGCGGGAGTTCGTGTGGCATTCGTGCGCGGCAAATGTGAGACGAACGAAACACACGTCCGAAACGAGACGCGGTCCCGGCGAAAACGATCACGAAGAAAGCCAGGATGGAAGAGGATGAAAAGGAAGGGAAGGGAAGGAAAGGCTTGACGGAAGAAATAATATATGTAGTTCCAATGGCGGAGCACCTCGTTGAGTGTACCTTGGGGTTGAGCCCGCTGCCCTGCCTGAGGAAGGTGCCGGTGATGAACCAGAAGCTGTTGCTGACGCTAAACTGGTTCTCGACCACGTCGCTCTCGGCCAGACACGGGTGCGGATTGTTCCACTCGTACGGGCTGAACCGCGCCATCACGAAGAGGGTGAAGCTCACGAGCATGTAGGCGGCGAGCACGTACAGCCAGATCTCGACCGCCAGCGGATTCATGAAGGAGAAGAGCCGCGTCGGCTGACTGGACGGCACCTAAATTACGTCACGCTACGATTTTAATTAAAACGGATCCCGTCTCGTGGCGGGCGCGATGCGACGCGACGGAAACGCGCGCGCCGCGACGTTCCGAGCCGACGACGACGACGACGACGACGACGATGGCGGCGGCGACGGCGGCGGCAACAACGCACAAGCGTGATCTCTCAGACGTTTTTCAAAACGTGACCTTTCCTCGCGAACGTTGTCGAGACAAAAGAAAGAAAATTTACGGCTAGGATAAGAGATGCGAGGTATATTTCATCGTAATTAAAAGGTGTGATTGAAGTTATTGTTAATTAACAAACAACGTTCTGACGAACGTCGCGTTGACAAAGGCGTCTACGTTATATGTTGTTCATTATCCAGACTGCTCTCTGTAACGCGCGATAATAACGAAACGCCTGTACGGAGTACATCGCTTTTATATCAATTTACGTTTACGCAACACGCAACGCGTAAATGTAATTAAGAAACAAAAGCTTCACAGACACACTCTCGCGCACACACGCACGCACGCACAGAGAAACCACACGTATACTTCAATAAACAAAACAGATATAATTGCATGCAGGCACAGATATTAAAGAAATATACGAAGAACCCGCAGAGCGCGGGCAACTCACCTTAAATAAAATTCCAATCCCGAGGTTCATAAACGGCTTTGTGAAGTCTATTACGCTTTCTCTAGCGTAATTAATCGTCATGGAAGCGACCGCTAGATCCGCTCTCTGAAAAAAGAGAAAAAAAAGAAAAACTACAACATCCAAGAGAATTGAACGAATTAAATTTACTTTCCTCCTCGGTAGGTTGAAGTCGTATAAAAAACCTCTCTGCGGCGTCTGTGATATCTGAGAGGAAGCAATACCGAATTAACATTGCGCGCGAATTAACGTTACTTTTTATCAGAGGAAAAATTGAAATGGTTCCGCTGTTTCGTTGTTTTCTTCTGAACGAGCGAACGTCATCCGGGAACACAAAGTCCAGGGAAAAATAAAATCCGAGAACATATTGCGGAACGTTTTCCGCGCGCGGATATACAAATACCTACTCTCTGCGAGCAAATCGCGAATGAGAGCGTCGCAAATTACTGATAAATCTTCGTCGTTCTTCAAGCGAAAGAAGGTTTACCTTCGCGAGATAGCGAATGCATTCTTCATGAACGAACGATCGTCGCCGAGCTGTGAAGCATCGCTCGCGTGTCATTCCCCGTTTTAGAACATCCGCCTACGGTTTCGCAGGTTTCCAGGTTAACGCGTCATCCCTCTTTCGCGAGAGGCGGAGATTGCTTTGCATGTTTTATAAACCGCTGATCTTCGGTATTCAACGAACGCGCGCCGGCAAGTCGAGCCGCGAAATTTCGCGAAATACGCGTTTATCTTTGAAGCTTTCTTTTTCGGGCTTTCATGTTAATGCTAGTCGTATAAATAATTTTTACACACGTACATGTATCTCGCGTGCTTGTATAAAAAAAAAACGTATTTTACAATGCTTTAAGATAAGCAGAAACATCTCACTCTCGCAATCGTACATTCTCGCGTGAGTTGAAAAAAAAAAAGAAAACTCCGAGAAAAAAAGCTAAAAATGATTCGAAGTCGGTAATTTATTAATCGCGTGTAACGTAATATTACACTAATGCATTGCGAGAACAATAACGCATTTTAACACGGTACAGTCAAATGCCTGATATTAAAAAATTTATTTCTATTATTTGCGTCACGTTAATTCGTATTAAAAAATAATATTGCAATTGTGAATTAAAAATAAATTTAAAAGAGTTGAATAATTTATATGCCACGCAAATCAATAAAATACAATGTGTCATCAAAGGCATTTCTCATAAATGCACATGTGAAACATCATCACATCAGCGATAAATGTTTGAATAAACGTGAAAAACGCTTTATCGTTGATGAAATGATAAAAAATTAAATCCAAAAAAATGCGAAAAAAAAAAAAAAAAAATACGTGCGTTACACAATCTTATTTCACACATGAAAAACAACCTCTCGTGCAACCGAATGTTTGAATCATCATTTGAAACATGTTTGCATCCATTCTCTTTGCAAACGATTGAGCAGGAAATGTTATTGCGAAAATTCGTTTACATTTTTACACCGACTGTACGGCTAATGGATTCCTCTTAAACTCGCGTGCCTTGACGTATCACAACGTTCGAATTCGGACACGGGAGATCATATAAATATTTGCCGTGTTCTTACTATAAAGCGCTACCCCATTCGCTCTCTCACGCTAATAACATTTTTGCAAAGCAAGAATATTAAAAACGAGTCGTGCGCGGTTTTATTGGGATTGCAATTTTTGTTTTTTTTTTTTTGTGCGCACGTTCTTCTTTCCATCACATATATTGCGCGCTCCCGCGCGCGTTTTAACGATTCGCAGCGATGAAACTCGACATCCGAATAAGAACCTCTTTCTTTTCAGAGGTTTTCTTTTTCCGTACGCATTAGCGTGATCCCCGTAATGTTTTCGGTTTTTCTCTGAAGATTTCAACTTAGGTATATGTATACGCGCGCGTATACATATCTTCCTCTTTCTTTGCTGATGCATGGACGCCGTCGCATATGTGAAAACAGTAGAAAGAGAAAGAGAGAGAGAGAGAGAAAGAACTATCCTCCCGGTAACGGAAAGAAAACATTTACTTTCCGTTTGATATGTACAAACGTGGAAAAGTTAGATTTATGATCAAATTTTAAAGAAAATTGTCGTCTTCGGAAAAACATCGACTTTTTTCTCGTTTGACAATTTTTCGTCGATCTCTACTTTCCAAGCTGAAAGAGAATGTTAAAACATTTAACTTGTCTGCGACGAAAGATTTAGCGATGTATCGATAAATTGTCCGAAGTCCAAATAACAACGGTCCATCGCGGACGCAAATGAAATTTGTAATCGAAAGATGATATGAACATTCCGAAAAGAACATACATCGCGACCTATGTGTGTTCTGATTATATATGTATTTAAACGCGACCTTGTATCATTTCCACCTCGTTACCGTCGTAATTGATACACATATTCCGAATATTTTGCTAAAGATTATATGCCGTTACTTTAATTACGCGGCGGAGAAGAATAAACACGCGCCGGTGAAATAATTTTCACTTTTTTTACTCGATCGCAAATATTCCTAGTTTAACATAGCGCAATAATTACTCGCGCGGCTTTAATTTGCGCAATGGTAAATACGGGAGAGTAACGTGTGTGTGTGTGTGCTCGCCCGCTCGCGGATCGTAATAGATCGACGACGACGTAAATTAAATTCGCAAGACGCTCGAACGCGCATACATCAAACTTTGATTTTTAATAACCGCGCCATTTTACCAATTCAAATAACAGCAGGGGAACGGCATCTGTGCGCGAGTTGATCTATGAATCGAGAAATATCGAGAGCGCGCGGCTCGAACGGGCAAAAACGCTTCATCCGGATAATTCTTGTATCATCCCCATACATACATGCGTAATTAAATTTCACGGATGGGACGGATTTATTGCGCCTGTGGAAATTCGCTTTGGTTTACTAGTAAAAGTCAACCTCTTAGACGGTGGTTTCCATTTTCTCTCCCCCTTTCCCCTCTTCTTCTCAATGTTTCTCTCAATGTAGTACGCCGCTGGGGAATTATTCTCCCAGCAATATTTTAACCCTTCGGCTTTAAATTAATTTCTGCGAAGAGGAAGTTAACACACATTAAATATATATTTTCTCCATTTCTCTTTCTCTCTCTCTCTCTCTTACTTTTTCTATGATATATTACCATGTCGAGTTTACACAAGACCGCACACATTTAATTAATCGCGTGTATCCCGACTAAATTTTATTTCGCGACATTTCTCAAATCTTTTTCTTTCTTTTTTTTTGCACAATTTTGTTAACAGCGTAGAATTCTTGGTCTTTATAACTCGGTCTATACACATATGTTAACGTCAAAATTACTTACATAATACTCTGCTTTATAAGTTTATTATTTGTTTTTCGTTTTGTAATATTAAATTGTCAGGAGCCAAAACGTCATCGCGCTCGCGTATTCGATCTTTCATTACTTGACATTTAAATTTGCTCTTGATTGACATTTAAATTTGTTCTTGACCTATTTAATTTTTGTCTTACTTACTGTTACACATGCTTGTTATTTTTAGTTTTTTACGTATTATATTTATTGAATTTATTAAATTATCGAATCAGAAAAAGAAACAAGATCTATATTACCGACTTACCTTTTCCATAAGCTCGCGCACGATTCCATTCCACTCCTTCGTCTCGGGATCATATACCCCGTACATGTGATCGGGCACCAATTTGATCGCGTACTGAAAGCCGACCTGACTGGCGATCCACTTGAGCAAATCGATGCAGAAGCCCTCGAATCTCGCGTTGCCAGTCAAATTCTTGTCTTCTTTTACCATGACGTAAGGTCTTTCCTGCGGAAGATTGGATTGCGTTGATAGATCGCGGAATCGTGAAGCTCATCCGTGACGAAGAAGGGCAACCCTTAAAAGTCCTTATTTCCGCGCGAGAAAGTCATATCAAAGGTGGGGAACGCGAGCGAGTCCTATGTGCGAATATATATGGCATTCTGATCGCTTGTCGATCAAACATTTCTTTTCCCCGAACGCCCATCATGAATCTTTCATTTTTCCGAGGATACGGTGACCATAAAAAGGATCTCCTTCGATCAGGATTTTCCCTTTGATACGACTCCATCCGATTCCGCGGCTTTTCACACATAAACGCCCTCACAAATCATCCCCTAAATTCTTTGATTTCTATCGAAATGAACGAAGTAATATCGAATTAAATTTTTCCTCGTGTTCTCTTTACGCATAAAGTAATTTAAAAAGTGTTTCCTTGTCACCTTATGCATTATTACGTGCGACCATTTTCGAGAATTAGCATTTACATAATTCGCAGTTGAAACGAGCTCGGTTCAATATTTGTAAAACTCGCGGCAAGTCGAAAGAATTTCAATTTACCGTCCTCTTTCACGCACGGTCGCTGAAAATTATTTCTGAATTCATGCACGGGCCACACGTTGTGTTGGGTGGCTTAAACGTTGAATACTTCATCTTCGCGCGACATAACAAATTTAGCCGGGGGCCTGTTTAGAGCCAGCCTTTCATATCACCGTGTATAATCAATGTTCGCGCTATGTACCCCGTCTAATGATTAATTCTAACGGCGTTGAGGGTTGCTAGCGCTAATTTCGGGGCTGCAAGATGTTATTTACCTCTCTCGTCATCACCACGAGCGTAATGTTGGTCGCTGTGTTCTCGTAAAAGGCGCCCATGTCTGTGACATTAATGCCGGACCCGGATTTCCATTCGCCGACTTTGACAAGCTCTTCCTTCTTCAGCTTCAGAAGATCCAGTTTGAAATTGTTTCTCTTCCCGTCGCTGAACTCGATATGTCCGGTTAGTCCGTGTAAACCTGCCTGCAACAGAAACACTCGTATTAAACCCGAATTCCCGAATTGATTTATTCATGAGGTTTTTTTTTGCGCGAGTCTTTCCCGTTGCAAAATGCAACAATGAAGAATTACACGCCCGTAAGTTTTGCTCATTGTAAATCGACCGGTGTAATTTTTGTCTTTTTTTTTTTTTTTTTTTGTTTTGTTTTATGCATTTCCGTGATCCGCACGCTTCCCCTAGCAAAATTTTCAGCTTCCATAAAGGAAGCGAGTGGTATGTTAACTTTGCGCTTTCATGAAAATGCATGTTATGCTTAGCCACATAAATTCTCCCAAGTTTTGTATCTCCACTATTTAAATATAAACGCGTGGAACGCGTCGGAAATTACATTTTTATGTAAATAAGCGTTGTCTCTCCGACCGTGATGATAACAATATCTCGAAGAGTCGTGAAACGACGACGGGACGATAAATAGAACGCGGGCGCGCAAAGAAATCGAAGAATAAGGTGAAATCTCTCGCAACATCGGACTCGGTGTAACTGCCGTTTTAACGACGCATACGGTACCCGGATTCATCGCGTTCGTTATATCACGTGTGCGTCTGATTCCCGTTAAATTTATTTTTCCTCTGTGTCCGCTAAAGCTGTCTCGCACGCGCGCGCGCGCGCGCAACACACACGCGCGAACAAACACGCGCGAGTGGATTCATTGCCGACGGCCTACATTTCCGGATGCATGCACAGCCGGCGAAATTTTTCGCATTAATTACCGTTCGCGGTCTACCGACGCGCAATTTATTTGATTTACGTCTCTTTGTTTTTACTTTATATTTCGACTCCGAGATTTTTTAGAAATATTCGTCCAACGCGCGCCGTTCTTTCGAAAAACACATTTGATCTGGGATTCATAAAGTGCGATTCACGTAAACTCGCTTTCAATTTTCGGTGGAAATATTTTTTACAAAGAGAGTTTTAGTTATCCGGTTTTATTTTATGTCATCAAATAATTTTCAATTAAAACAACAAGCTTCAAAATTAAACATTGAAATAGATCCAGAAACTGTTTATTGTTATTCAGACCGATTGAAGATCGATTAAATGTGATGAAAACGTTCCTAACGTGAATTAAATGTGTTTTTTATCTCCTGATTTCATTCAAAATCCGATTTTTAAATTTATTTCCACACAATTTTCGGCGTTCGGATTTTCAGTATTTTCTATCGGATCGAAAACAGCATCTTCACTGTGCCTCATATGTCTGAACATCTATTATATTCTCTGACTTGAAATGTTGCTCGCCTTTACGTCGACTCAAACGTTTAGGATTCCTCGGGTGTTATGACGCGGTCTGATATATGCGTGACCGTATCACTTTTCAAGTAATACGTCTCCCACGTACTTGATCCCACTCGTAATCCTTCGCAGCGAGGGGACCGATAAAGACGCCGAATGCGCGAACTCGGAGTTTACTGCTACTGGGGGAAAGCTATAAAACAATTGATAACGCGTCTGCATTGAGAATTCGAATGAATTCGGTTGGAAGTTTTGCGGTTATTCTGTTTCTGACTAAACATTTAATAAAGTCCATACATATCGGAGAACAGAAAACCAATCTAAAGAGAAATAATTTCCAATTTTATTTTCGCGGGACTGTGTATTTTTATGGGAAAAAAACACTCTTGAATGAAAAAGCTCTTCTTTTTTACAAGTACATATTTTTATATAAAAGATCGAGCAAACAATAGATTTTTTTTCCGCGTGTGTTTTCCGCGAGTTCTCGATTTGTTTAAAATAACACACAAGCCGTATTACTGACAAATTCAAATCTCGTTTTCGGCTTAAAAATTTATTGTATTATTTTTCTGGATATATAGAGTTTGTATATCACCATAACGAAAAATTTATTTCGATAGTGCAGCGAATTTTTGTTACGTATTTTATGAAATGGCGTAAAATTCTTAACACAATTTGCACGCGAAGGGCAGCATTCTGAAGCGCAACAGTTTTCGCTCGCCGGTACTCCCGACAGTTATTTTTTCGCAACGTAAATTTGCACTCTCTCTCTCTCTCTCTCTCTGTCTCTCACTCTCTCTCTTTCCCTCAGATTCTATAAAACGCACGCTGTCAAATTATTTTCCTGAAGTATCGTCAATTGTCTTCTATCAGTCAATTCCTGCAACTGCCGAGAATTTCAGCACTGATTTGACGGACTGAATTTTTTTCAACTGTCAGCGGCCGGGTATTGCCGAGTCGGGGCGGGGAATCGATAAATTTCCCACCGCGCGATATCTCGTCAGCGTCGATGTCGACGAGAGTTCGCCGCCGGATCAAAAATGCGCCGATGTACGCTGAAATAAATGGTAAGCGCGCCGGAAGTGACCGGTGCGCGGAAGTGTCCGCGTATTTTTTTTTTTTTTTTTTTTTTTTT